>OZ005744.1:169659434-169875452 GCA_963930735.1 Dioctria linearis | reverse complement strand
GAAACAATAATACAAGAAAATTTCAGAATCACAGCCTCCTTGTCTTCCAGGGTTGGTTGAGTTAAAACTTCGTGTGTTTTATTATTATTATTATTTGACTTCTTTATTTATCAAGAAAGTGTTAAGAAAGGTCGAAAGGAAGGAGATTCGCTCTAAAAGAATGATAGAAGAAGATCAGTACGAAATGTAGAAGATCTCCTTCTAAAGAAGGAGAGTTTACATAGCTGTCAATCAAGTGTCGACACAAATGTTCCCAGTGCGGTGCACATTCATATAAACGAGAAGGTGCGGTGACGTGAAGTTGTTTCGACAACCAAAAGTTACTAGCCGAAGGAATCAAAAATGTCATCTTGCTGACTGCTGTTACGTCACTTCATGCGCGGGATGACGTTTAAATGTCGAGTGGATTACACGTCTCTTTGGAAAAGTTTTCTTAAAATCAGATACTGTGCATAAAAACGAAGTGTTAGATAATTTTAAAGTTCGAAATTGTGGTATCTGGTACTCAGCAAGTAAGAGCCATTCGAGTACAGTTTGTGAATCAACGATTCTAAATAAGAATTAATTTAATAAATTTGGCGACTTGCGTGAGGCCGTGGAGTGCTCGGAAGGCGGCCATTTTATGCTTAATACAAAGACGCTAAATGAGCGGGCAAAATGATGAGAAGAAGGTGGTATTAATTCCACCTTCAAAACAACTAAGCCAGAAAGATATAGAAAGAATAAATGTAAAAGTTGATAAAAATTATCAAAAATGGTTCAAAGAAAGGAACATTGGTGGAAATGCAAACCCCGTAGTAGGCAACGCCCAGCAACAATGTAATGTCGATAACAACAACATTACTGGGAAATCAATGGTTGATAGTTTGGGGAATCTTACAAGAGAAGTCAAATCAAAGGACTCAGAATCAAGGAATGAGACACATAAAGACAGCTGAGATGCCCATCCGAACAACGGTGGCCCTCAAGAAACAGAAGCGTCAATAGCGCAATCGTCACTAAGCGTGATAAACAACAACAGTTCAACACCCGCAGATGTAAGTGGTACTCGTGGTTCCAATTACCTACACAATATAGCAAGCAACCGAAACTCAAATCTACAACAAGCCGCAGACGGCTTTATTAAAATATTAAGAAAAAGAAAAGGACACAACACAGATAATAACGTATCAAGCAAATCAAGTAGGCAGTTGCCGGCTAACACTAATAAATTCTCCATACTTGGGGACTATATGGAAGAAGAGATGGATCTGGATGAGTTGACACCTCCAGTCAACATTAACGGTACTGTGCCTAATATTATATCTAATACTAACAAAATCAGTAACAATAGAATAGATAAACCACCCAAATTTTGCTCTCCTATTTATGTATTCGGAGTTAATACTAGTTTACTAACAGAGATTATTAACAACAAAATTACTGAAATGAAGTTAAGTAGTATTGAATTTTACTTTCGTAATATAGATTATCTTAAAACCGAAATTTTTGTGAACCACGTGGGTTTACACAAAGAACTGGTGAAACTTTTTAAAGATTCGCCAATAGACGCTTTCTCTTTTACGCCCAAAGAGGCAAGAAAATCAATGACAATGACATAGTTAGAAATACTGAAGAGAGGTAGGGCACCGCAAAACCTCATGTTTCTGACGGCAACATCCTTAATGATTATATGGATGAGGCGCAAAACCTGTTTAAACTATCGTTTATTGATCTGGTAAGAAAAATTAGAGAGTTCTGGCCTGAATATAGATCCATAAAATCACAAGATGAGAAGATAGTGTCCTATCTTAATTTTACAGCCTCCTTATTAGGATGAGTGTACAATCAACTTTGAAAGTACTTTCATTAAACATTAATTCACTTATTTCGCACGAGAGAAGGTTGACCCTTCTAAACCTTTTAAACGATGTAAAACCCCAGATAGCTTTCATTTCTGAATCTAGATTAAACGACAGGCATAGACTAGCCCTAAAGGGTTACAATTTACTAAGAAATGACGCTGGTAGGGGGACTGCCATTATCATTTCGGAAAAAATAAAATACGAAAAAATCCCATTCGATAGTAACATTTTCTCGGCATGCTTGGCTTCAATCGAGTTTACTAATAACCAAGGTCAAACCAAAAAATTACTTACAGGTAGCATATATATGCCTGGAAATATCGGTCCAGTCATGATAACTGACGTGAACAACCTTTATACTCTAACTCACAACTATGACCTTGTCATTATTGGGGGGGATTTCAACGCGAGACATGTAAACTGGGGAGACTCACAGATAAACCGAAATGGTAGCACAATGGTAAACTGGCTACAAAGTGGATCCTTCCTTACGATAGATAGACATTTTAGCTCCTACTGGCCCCACTTTCCCAAGGTCAGCATCTACACTAGATTTTTTCTTGGTCTCGTCTGTATTGCTTGATCATAATGGCAGTAACAATAGCACACGATGTTATACGATCCCCTCGCCCTCAGACCATTTGGACTAATTGCCCTCCTAGACCTCGATGGCTTTACACCATCTCCTCTAGCGCCTCGCACATATATAAGTTATGATGACACAAATTGGGAAAATTTCAGATTGGACTTAAACCGGGAGCTGAAAGAACTTGAAGCCTTCGAAAGAAGAATCATGAGGCATTGTACAGGTAAATTTCGTCGACCCAATAGCCATAAATGGTATTCGAACAAATTCCTCTATAACGAAGCAAATATTAAACCGCTATTAATGTATTTAACTAACTCAGCTAAAAAGGTCCTATTAAGATGTGAAAATCATCCCAACTCGATAATCAATTATATAATAGAAACTAACAGGAACGATTCAGTTGCGGACAACTACTATCTTTCTCCTGTAAATATACTACACGAAAGATCCTTGGATTCTTTTAAGCCTAAACCAGATAGTCCTCTAAAAATACCTTTTTATGAGAAAGCGTTTACTGGTAACTATAGAGGGTAACCACCCTCGGAACATAGTAAATCTAAAACAAATCATAACCTCACATTCACAAAGGTATACTCACAATTTTGTTTGAACCCACTGGTCAAAGTAATCAGTCTATGAACTTAGTAATATAGTAAAATTGCAATAGATATTTAGTCTGAACCAACAATTGGTAAGAGATATTTTCTGTATTTTATATTATATATTTTATATTTTTGTTTTTACAAACTGTAGAGATTGATATTCTGAATTATACTTTAAGGAACGATAATATATACAATTAAACATTTGGATTTCCACAAATAAATTGTTAACTGATATAAATAAATAAATAAATTGTAACAGATAGATAATACTCTGATCTAATAAATGACAAGAGATACTCTTTAGAATTCTGATAAAGATATACATTCTTAACTAACTATAGAATATTAATACATGTACAAGATAATCAAGCATTCCTTTTGTGATTACTGTAATTCTCAAATAGTTGGATTTTCATAATTGTATTGTCTCCTGACACAAATAGGCTATAAGAGATACATAGACTGAACTGGTAAATGGTGGGAGACATATCTCCGTCTAAAAGAGATATATATCCTAACCTATACCATAGAAAGGAATACTATTACATGTCCAAGAAAATGAGCTTCTGAAATAACAATAATAATTATAATATTTAAGTTAGTGAACTACACAATTGCATTGTTTACGGATACAATTATGTTATCGAGCTCTGCTCTGGTATATTATTTAGTTTATAAGTTAGGTTAAGAGTCAAAAAGACAATAATGTTAGTATACCGGGAGCAAGTATACTGTAATCAATAGAGATGGTAAAAAAAGTCCAAAACCATTAAAACTGTAATGCCTTTAGGTCATTAAAATAGAAATACAAAATAATGTTAGTCAGACATATCAGCAAGTCAAACATACCCAATGGGAACCTAGTATTAAAGAAAGTCCTGTACTGAACTATGTGAATCTAAGCCTCATTAAAAAATACTTTGACTTTGACTTTGACACTTCATGCGCGTATTTAAATTAGAGCCTATGGAATTGTCGGTGGTTACAAAAAAGTTATGTGACAAAAAGTACGCGACTGTTGATAACCCAAAGTATCTTAGAAAATAATTTCTGTTAGTGGCGCCCATATCTTAAAGTGTCCGGAGCCACCACTTTGTTAAAGACGGCCATGGATTTGCTGTCAACGGAATTCAATCTGAGCTTCTGTTCTGATCTGAAGATGCGTATAAAAAATAGGAAACAAGTTGGACAACAACTGAATACTTTCAATCAATTCATCGTCTAATGTTCCGGTTGAAGATCCAAGACCTTTCTTTCGATCTGGGATTCTTTTCCGGTTGACTAGTTGTTCCAATACTACTCACAAATTCAAGTCGTCTTTCTATCATTTTCCGTTTTGTCGCGCTTCAAATAGCATTCGCATTGACTGGAGAACACGAAATTCTCAAAACTCTAAAAAGTCTTCTGTTCAAGTGTGGTGGCAGATTCCATTTCACACATCAAAACCTAGGCAGAGTAGTGGTATATCACGGCGGCGGCATAAACTATACCAAAAACCGAATCGACTTCACTACTTATACTAACTGTCCACAGGGATTTTTTATAAGTATATGGCTATTGCCACTCCACATATGCCCATTGCCCATATGGTTCTCAGCTGTTGGACATATTGAAACCGCGCAATTAATTGGCAGCCGCCTGCGCTGGTTAAGTGATATCTGTTCGTTTCGTTTAACAGTCGTCTGTTAAATTCCTGTCGTGCCGTGCCGGTTGCGTGGACGCTTTTTGTTTTTTGTTTTCTGTTTATCGCTGAAATATTTTGCCTTCGTATAAACAAGGATAACATTATCGCACAGAGTGAAATTATGATAATTTTCGTGGCCAGTGAAATAATGTGCAGCTAAGTGATAACATAGATAACTACCGATGTCGTCGTCGTACCAACATACAAAATAGCAACAGCATCACAGTGATTCATTAAGCTCGGCCCGTTCCGTTCCCCGTTGTTCGTTGTTGTCATTTGAGTTAATTGTGCGGTAATGAAGGCATGAGTGCGTTATTTCTGGAAATGAATAATGTTTATCAGTGGCCGTGTTAATGTTGTGTGTGTAGGGGGGAGGGGGTGGTTCTTGGTAAATTTGTTAAGCCCCTCAGAAAGGATATCTATCAGCTGGTCTATATCTACATAAATGGAGAGTAGATGATAAGACAATATAAGAGGTCTAGCGACCATTAATTTGCATAATAAGCAAGGTAAGACCATAGATAGACGTTTGACGTAGAGCTGCAACTATACATTGATTAGGTGCACTGCAATATGCTGATAATTGGGTGAAGTTGTAGGTCCAGCCCCGTCTGTAATGAGCATTTGAATTGTAAATAGCGATTACCATGGACTCTCTTGGTCAAGTCAAAGATTAGCTCTGATAGTATCATGATTGCATATCTGTACTCTATAATGTGCATAGTCACAATATTAGGAATTGCTAATTAAGGTTGTTAATTATTGCGTTGTTTTCGCATGCATTTGAAGAGTTCTGTCTCATATTCAAAGAACTTATGAGCTTGTAAAAGTCATTTATGCCCTTGGAGATAGAATCTGATGACGTGTTTAGCTTTTGTATGCACATTTATAACTGTAGGGGATGCGTGAGATATGAGATATTCGACCGACCTTGGGCTGCTTTCATATAGGAGGATTTCATAGTTCTGAACTAGACACACTTTCCAACATAGAAAATAGTTTTTCGATTTTTTTTTATGATTGGAGGTTGTGTTGAAAATTTATTTGGAATTGAAATTTATTTATACTCTCTTAACGAAGATTTTGATGGTATTTGAGAATGAGAATGCTACATATACAGTTTTTTTTTAATTTTTAAGACCTTTGAACAGAAATATATTTTTAAATAAATTTGACCGAAAAAAAACGTAAAATTTTTTTAGTGTAAGTCCCCAAGTAACATTGGAGGTTGAATTTCCTATCACTAAGAGCCGATCGACATACCTATTTTGGTTAAAATTACATAAACTAGACTTAAGAATTTAACCTTTAAGACCACTTTCCTTTGAGGTAAATTAGGAAGGAAATATTATTTAATAAATCTATAAATTACTGTGAAGAGTAATCCTAACTATGTAATTAACTATTAGGGAAAAATTACGTAATAATTCCTTTTTAATTTACCTTATGAGGAATGAGGAAAAATAGGGAAATAAAAAGAGAAAATTTCCTAAAAAATCTGAGGCAAATTTCCTTACTTTTTACCTAAATTTTATTTAACTTGGAAGTCAAATTTAAGAAAATGTTGGTTCTATTCTCAAATTCAAGGCAAGATAACGTAAATATTTCCCTATTCGATTTTGTGTTCGTCGACGAATTCCCAAAAAAGTTAACCTCAAAGTAAATTGGACTAAATGGATATTTTTAGCGAATTCCCTAATAGTGAAATTACGTAAATTTGCCTTCAAAGGCAATATTGAAAGAAGAGATTTAATTCATCATTGGTATAGAACATTGGGAGTTGTGAGTCATGGGGAATTTTGAGTCACGTCAATATTTCACCACAATTGGAAAGTCTGTTTCATGCCAATGGCTGTCATTATCTTGTATTTTGACTAAACTCATTTTTCATTACTCGTTCGTTCCTTGCGACAACCACTTGAAATTTTTCTCCAAATATGTATACCGGGCGTTTGTGTTAGCATTGATCTGTCAACGATTTTCGAAGAATCGATTCAGGAAAATATATTCATAATTATCGTATGGCATAAACATGCAACGAGCGAATCATACACCGTCCTGTTGTCAACATATACGTTTGGGGAATTGTGAGTCACTTTACAATGCTTCTTCTTCTGAAGACGAAGATGTTTACCTCTGCTGCATACTTTGTATGGAATATATGCCGAAGAAATTGAACTGGAACAAATCTCATCGTTGCGATTTATGCGAACGAGCTGTTCATTTCAAACGCGTCACTACTGGAGCCCATTTCACATGCCCCAATTGCGAATTCGAATAATTTCAATATCTTTATGTTTGCATTTATTGTAGCTTATTCTCATGTAATATCCAATCAAACACAATAAACATTTTAAAATGATATTTTTGATTTTCGACTTAACTCAGACGGTGACTCACAATTCCCAAACATTTTTAAAAATCTCAAAAACGTATGTTTTTTATGAACGCTCAGATTTTTTCAGCAGATAATAATTTCCAGAAACTGCTTAAGCTAAAAGCTAAAAGGAATAGACGCATATTCAACTGCGTTTGAATTCACCCACTTTTTAACAAATTCCACTATCTTGTATCCAAATGATAATGCTCATGACATGGTTTACTATTCTTAAGATGTAAAGGGTGTACAGGAATTAGTAATATCGAGATATCGTTATCTTACTTAACTTATTTTTGTTTGACAATTAATTCAATTCTGTCAATTATCAAATCTCTTTTCCCTATTTATTATCTTAAGTTTTATATTTCTCTCTCGGTTTAACATTTAAAAATGAGTTTTATTTTTTTCTCTCAAAAAATAAAACTCATAATTCGAGTTTTTCATTTTTCTCGGCATTTTAACAGTTAAAAATGAGTTTTATTTTTTTCCTCAAGAAATAAACCTGTCCAAATAAGGTTCTTAGGGAAAGGAAAATTGGAATCGGCAATCCCTTCTTGGTGTTGCTATACATAGCTTTGGTTTTTCACTGTAAACGGCGTTTTTTAAAAAAAAATGTAAATTTTAGTTCAAAAATAGGACCAATCAGGCAACTTGTTCGTACGGTTGCTATACAAATTTTTTTAAAAAAATTACAAATTTTATCTTGTAACATATATATGACAAGAAAAATATTATAGAAAACGTCCATTGAAAAGTTTTCTTTTCCGAGGAAAATAAAAAAAACCCGAATTATGAGGAAAAAAATAAAACTAATTTTTAATTCTTATAATAGACGAAATATGTAAAACTCTGGCAAAGAGTTTTATATCGCTGTAAAATAATATAAGTATTTTTTTTAACAGTTAAAATTGAAATATAAAAAATAAGTCTTACAACAACAGTTCGGATTGGATTTATATATTAAAATCGAAACTTTCTTGATTTCAACGTAGGCAGCTAGTCTAAGTAAGTGCTGTACATAGACCCCTTTTGTACTACGTTACTTCCTAGAAAACATTATGAAAGAGTTTTTTCGCTTCCAAAAAAAAAAAAATAATAATAACTGTTATTTTCGGTCCCTGGGTAATTACAATTACAATTAGTCGCTTCCCGTTTTGCATCGAATAGACGTAAATTCGACCTGAAAAAGAGGGGAAATTGTACTTTCTTCGGAATAACACTTATCCATTTTCCCATTTTTGGAATATTTTTTGTATATCGCAGTCTTTTCTATCCTCTAATCAAAGTTGCACCTAGTGTATCCATTCGAAATCTTTCTAGTGTAACTTTTAGATGAATCCCAAAAGTGGTTTGAGTAACCACTCGTGAAAAAATTATAGAAAACTTAAAACCTTCCATACGATTAAATATAACCGTATAGAAAAATTAACTGAAAATTCGTCTTAAAAAAAATTATTTTTCATAATTTATCTAAAAATTGTTTATAAATATTTCAGTGAGGTCGAAATTTGTAAAGCTAGTTTTTTTTTTATTTGATATACATATGAACTGTTTAAGTAGAACAGAATTCTTAATCACTGCATAATCGGTTCTTTTTGTAATTTTTTTGAAAAGAGAAAAATATCTTCCAGAACATGAGCTTCTATAGGGTAGTGCTAATAAATTTAAAGCCGAACTATTGAAAACACAAAGTCGACATTGCTCTAATCATATAATCCTTCTCTTACAATTTTTTTTATTGTACAAATGAGCCCAGATATGTAAGGAACTTTCAAATCGCTATCGGTAGGTTCAGTCAGCATAAATAATGATACTTCACTTACACTAATACAGTGCTGAGAATTAAAAAAAATAAAAACTACTGGAAATATTTTAGTCACGTATTCAAAAATTCTCTAGCGTAGCCAAAATATTACCCAATGTTGCCAAAAGTAGCCATTTGCTACGATTGCGGCCAAAGTGGCAATACTGCTGAAAAAAGTTTATCTCTCCAAATAACGTTTACAATCCAATTCCAAGGCAGGGTTCTCATTTGTACTCCGTTCGGAGTATTTGTTCTCCAAAATCTATAGTATAATCTGATACTACTCCATTTTTAGTATCGGTTCATTTCATTTTTCAAACTCCTGCATTTATTTACAAACCAAGTTTGTTCAAAAGTTCTTTTTTTACCTGGGAGGGAGGACTCTATGTGTAGTACATTTTAGTAATAAAATTTATTAACAAATCAAGTTGAAAGGATCGTTTGGTAGTGGTACTACGTTGGAATATATCAAGTTCAATAAGATCAGAACAAATCTCTTATTGAAAAGAAGGAGAGAATGAAATAATTTCAAGTGTGAAATGTCATTTGTGTCACTGTCATCCGTTTCGCTGGCTTGGCTTGTGTAATATTTTGCTATTGTATTGGCTGCCGCTGCAGAAACATAGTTGTGCAAATGTAAACGCTCTCTCTCAAAGAACATAGAATTGTGGAATTTAATTTAAAACTCTAATTTCAAATATTCAACGGATTTCGATTTGAAAGTGAAGGAAAAGAACGATCCTTTCTCACAAAAGTTAAGTTTGCCTTAAGATCACTTTCAAATCGAAATCCGTTGAATATTTTTCATGGATGTAGAGGAATTAATTCATAAAAAACTACTTCAAGAACAGGAGATACAAGAAATAAGAAAACAATGCCATGATTCCTATATTAAAATCGTATAAACTTTGAGAACGCAAGACTAATAGCAGTTGCAGAAATCAATCCAAATTATTTAACTTCAATAAAACTTTAACTTTAATAGCACTTTTTCCAAATCTTATTGATCGGATTGATAATGATATCGATGCGTTAGGGGAGTATGTGCAGAACGAGGCGAGGCGATGCGAAGCGAGGCGTGGCTAGGCAGTTGAACGAGGCGAGGTGAAGATGAATTTCGAAGTGTAGTGTTCACAACAAAGCGTTCAGTTTCTTGGTAAATCGCGAAGTTGAAGCATAAATTATGTCATCAGTATCTGAAGAAGAAATTTTGTGTAGTGTAACTATATGGCATTATTTACATAAGTGTGCTTTCCACTATTTTACTTGCTGCCCGATAAATGCGAAGCGTCTGGAATTTGGAAAATTTCATACACACATATGAACATGTACATACTGATCCTCAAAGAATTTTTCAGTATATGAGAATGAGTAAAGAACGCTTCAATTATATCAAAGAAAAGCCTATATGAATATGACACCTATCAAAATTAGGGCGTTGGACCTCGCGAAAAAAATGAAAAATTTCATTCTCAAACGAGATAGCCGAAGTGTCTCGTCATATCGCACGTTGCCACAGCATTGTTCTGAACACCATACAATTATTTTATTTCTTCAACTCTTGATATAGTCTCGCCTCGCCTCGCCTCGTTGTGCACGTACCCTTAGACGAAGAATCCTGCATCTTGTGCAAATATAGGGATTTTTGTACCCAAGTCACTGTTATTTGAAGAATATTGGAATTCGATTCTTCATTTAAAAAATCCCTAGATAAAAAATGCCTTCAACATGCGCTATAAGTGTGGCAAGAAGTTTTTCGTCGGTTAATCTTATTAAAACTAAAGCCAGATATTCTCTTGTTGTAGAAACTGTTAATTCCATAATGGTTGTAGCAAAAAATATTATTTATATTTTAATAAAAAAAAAAAAAAAGAATTGGTCAGATACCAATTCTTATGTTATCCTAGATGTATGCGCCTATGAAATTTCGTATGCTCACCGATCTATGCAAGTTTGATTTTTGCAGTGATTTTTCACATATTTTTCTGGAATGGGTCGGACAGTAAAAATGATTATAACCAATTTTATAGGATTTCCATACTCTGAAGAACTTTTCGGTACAATAAAAACGTTTAGAACTGATCGTTTTTTCACAACATACCTACGTAAAAAACATAAATATTTATATAGAAACACCAAGAAGAGGTTGCTCGATTTAGTCCATTTTTGAAATTGTTGGTATTTACTATTTTTATGAAAACGTGTACAAAATTTTAGCTATTTACGATGACACGTTCTCAGGCAGTGTCCAAATATATAGTGAAAAACGAAATTTTTATATGTAATCGCGATTTATCTGCTGCTATCCGTTGTGGAGTTCTATGCTCCCTGTCCGAAGGTCTTCATCAAACTTTGACCAAATTTTTATGGGACTACCCTGAAATTGAGTTGAGTTCAATTAGTTTAGAAATACTGAAGACATGAGCGAACATCTATAAAAAAAAAAAATTAGTCGAATTGATAACCTCTTCTTTTTGAAGTCGGTTAAAAAGGTGATCAATGATTGTAATAATTTTTACTGGATACCTATTATCTCAAAAGGCAAGAAAAGTACGTATTTCACCTCTAGAATATTTTTTTAAAGTAGAGATTTTTAATATATATTGTTGTTCTTGTTTTTCAAGTATAGTTTGTTTATGTGAGTGTTACTGTTTATTTTCCAAAACAGGAGCCACGAAATTTTGATACAAGGCATACATACTTAGGGCTAGTTACGCCACTGATGATAATACGAATAACTTTTAATAAAATTTTTATTTGAAAATTATTTACATTAATAAAAATTATAAAATTTTTGACATGATAGGTTTTAATTCGTTAGTCGTGTACTCCACTTTTTCCTAAAGTATCTACTCTCCCTTATTAGTGACCTACTCTTGAAATTTTCCAAATGCAAACACTGCCGCAAAGGCAATATCGAGTTTTTTAAAAGACCAGATTTTTCCTAACCACTTTAGGGTAGAACACAATAGATCAACTCTGGTTGGGGTGTCCGCATGTTCCTGATGGGCTATCGCCTGCGCCTTTACTCTTAATTTAGATTAATAACCTACCTACAATAAAATATACTTATGATTAGATAGTTTTTTTCATTCAAATCTCAAGTTTCTTGATTCTCATGATAATTTTCCGTAAAAATCAGATTGCGCCCATACCATCAAGACCCCCAACTAAAGGATCCTTGCAGACTTCTTCACTTAGATCGGAAAGCAAATATACTATAAGTCCTTGTTCCATAGTCACAAGGGCACCATAACAATACTTTTCATATTAGATGATTGGATGATATGGATAGAGATATCTTTGGATATTGTAGGTAGCTTTCTTGTATCGAGGATGTGGTTGAAAAAGATTTTTATAAAGAAGCGATGGAGGCGATTAAGACCTTACGCAGATGGTTATAATTGGCAGCGATGATGTGAAAAACAGTACTCCATAAATGATGTCACTATATGGTTCCGACAATACTTCAGCATTATTCAAATAATATATCAATCGAATGACCAATCAATTCTCTTGCCTAATAAAAAACTTATTTGAATAAAATGGTATTTGAGGGAGAATAATTTATGAGTTTTTTTCGAATGAATTTCTATTCCTCTTGTCAAATAACAGCTAAACTAAACAACTAAATTTTTCAATTTTAAGTACAACTTGGATAATTATAGACGTGCAATTTTTTGCATACTTGGATGTTGTAATGGAATTAGAAAAAGCTATTTTAGCACTTCATGTAGTTTTAAAGCGCAAGAAACAAGAAGATTTTGGATACACTATTTAGATATAGAACAGAAGAGTGTATTGATTATTGCTATGAGGTAGTGGATTTAATTGCACCAACAGAACAAGATGAAATATGTATGGGTTCAGATAGATAATCACTGACAGGCGATGCCGTCCTATATAAAGATGTACCTATGCACATATCTGTATATTATATCTTATGCTGAGGATGATTTTGAGGATTTGTTGAAGCTAACGAAATGAGGTCAAAATGATAAATCCACATAAGACTTAGCATTTCTGGAATTTCTTTAAAACAACAATCACATTAGATTTTACATCCAGCTTAACTTCTTGGGGTACTTTTTCATTTCCTTCCAATAAATCTAAAAAAAAAACATCCTTTCACTATCCTATTATGTTTTTCCGCTGAATTTAACTTGAACGTTATTGTATCTGACAGAGCTGCAAATAATCTGTTTTCAATGGGTTCCGCACAAAACACTCATTTTGGGAAATATAAGAAATTATATTAAAAGCTCAGTGTTTGCGCAAAATATTCCAAAATAATACGAACATTGGCCATGACATGAGTTTGGCCTAACGTTGTCGGAACACCCAAACTGAAAGGAAATCAAATCAGATAAATTCAAATCAAATCAAATTTTTCCTCTAAAAGGTAGCGATATTAATCACGATAACCTTAGCTTAATTAATGAAATTGAATGAAATTTACAGGGTGTCACATAAGTTCACCATTTCCTTTATATACCGCGGATTCTGTACTTAATATCGAGCAAAAAATTGAGTAAAAGGGGAAAATCTACGGTGTAGACGGGGTGATTCAGATTACTCTTTTATAGATACATTATAAATTTAAGTATTACCCTGTAACTTGTTTATTATACATTCTATCAAAGATGTTGGTAATTCAGTGGATAGAGAGCGTAAAAGCTTGTTTTTAATAATTCTTCAACCAATTCTCTTCACTCTCTATCCATAGGACTTTTATAAAATTTCAAAGTTGAAAAATCGGAAAAATTTTGAATCATATTTTGATTAATTTTTTTCTCGCCAAAATTACTTATTAACACATGCCTTTTCTCATGTACACAGATTTCTAAAAATTTCGCTTTTTATTATTAAAATCCGTGCACATGTGCTTAGCTATCTTTAATTCATCGAGATAGGCGCCATTAAATGTTTCTATTTTTTTTCATTTTTCTCCTGGCATAGGTTCCAGGAGGATATTTTGTGGTAATTTCAAAAGAAAAAAAGAAAGGTTGATTGCCTCGATCGAGCAAGAGCAATCGGATCACTAACGGAGTGTTAGGTAAAAAAAAAAAGAATACGTAGAATTGTGGAAAACGTTGCGAATTTGATTTATGAGGATCCAATATGAAACATCAAATAACAGAAACTAAGAAAGATATATTGATATCAATAATGCCGATACCAGACTATAGACGAAAATATATTATTGTTGTTGTTATTTTTACAAAAATAGACTCACATTTAATTCCAATATCCTTAACTTTTTTTGCCCGGTGCAGCTAGTCTATTTACTCCTATGAAAGCTCTGACTTTTCATAGGAAGGATCTTAACAGTCATAGGGGAACAGGAGTTGATATAATAATATTAATATTAGTCAAAACAATTCAAATTTATGATTAGAGTTTCCAATAAGAAATTAGTCAAATAAAGTTGTAGAAGTAGGATCTAAAGTGCTGCGTGCTCGAATTAAAATCATTTAATGAGCTAGTAAAGGTAATTGGATAATGACGTGTATGATTTGATAATATTAATTCGAAAAAGTGCCAAAAAGTGATGCCACCAAGTACTTATACGTGACCATAAAATACGGCATTTCATGTCAAATTATCTATTCAATTTTCTGAGAAAAATTTCCCAAGAATACGCTATGTCGGGCACCATGTATCGTGTGAGCTTGAATCATATTGTTTGGAGCGATTTTAATGTCAAACAAGCTTAAAAATGAATGAACCAAATCGGACAACTTTTTCTTCCTGTTGCCATATAAAACTTCGGGTTTTTACTATATCTTTGGAGAGAGTTTTACTATGAAATAAATTCATAGAGAATTTAGTCAATATGAAATTGACCATATTTTGCTGCCAAGTCCGCAGCTAGAGAATTGAATGGAAAAACACTCTTGACAAGCGAAAAAAATGTTGAAAAAGAAATTTGTTTAAGAAAGAGGGCGTTTCGTATCGACAGGAACCGTAGACTCATCAGTACGGCTAGGTTCCTGGTTTTTATTTCCATTCAATTCTCGAGCTAAGGATTTGGCGGCTGCAAAACTCGGTCAATTTCATATTGACTAAATTCTCTATGAATATTTTTCATAGTAAAACTCTGTCTATGAAATGCTAGTCTCGCATGGGGCTAATATTGCTAGGCATTCAAGTAAATACTTAGTATTTTGCCTTATAAATAATTCATACTTAATTTTTTTTTAAGTGCATACCTATATGGGGTCAGCTGTTGACTTTGACGTATACGGTTGCAGAAACTAAGCCGTATACTGATTGAGCATATGATTCCTGCGTGCCCATAAAAAATACTCCTTTTTACAAAGAAATTTTATTTTTCAAATATTTTCGTTTGTCAAAGAGTTTTTTTTCTTTTCTATATATATTTGGAAACTACCTGAGAACGCGTCGATATGGAGAGCTCAAATTTTGTACATGGTATTTTCATAAGAATTGCAAATACCTATAAGGTTAGTAAAAACCTGAAAAGAATGAAATCAGATAAAATAATACAATTCAGAAGAGCTAAGCTAAGCGGTACACATAATGACTGGAATTTATATAAGGAAATAAGGAATAAACATAAAGTTGAAATCAAACAAGCTAAAACTAGCTATGTTAGAGTTAGAGGGAAAATTCAGAGTAAGATGGGAGATCAAAAAGGCATGTGGAAAATGTTGAAAGAGTTAGTAATTGGAGTGATAAATGACAGTGTGAAAAACGATATTAAATTTGGCAATGAGAATATAAAGAAAGATGCTATAATCGCAAGGAAATTCAACAAATACTTTATTAAAAGTGTTCAAAATACAAATAATAGTATTGCAGTAAAAAATTTCGATAGGAGCTTACTTCAAGCAGTAGAAAGTCGATTTGAGTTTAGACATGTTGATGTGCAAGCACTGAAAGTCCTTTGTGAAGATTTGAATAAAAAAAGAGATGATAATAGTATGAATGTAATGATGATACTAGACAATTACGAATTATGAAGCCCAGTTTTGATAATGGTAATATACCAGTCACTAACTAGTGGAGGATTTTCTAAAACATGGAAGAGCTCAGTTGTAATACCTGTTAAAAAATTAAAGGAACTAAAGTATGTGAAGAACTTAGACCAATTAATATGCTTCCAGTAATGGAAAAGCTGTTGGAAAAAGTAGTGTACAAACAACTAGTGGAATATATTGAAAAAAATGAAGTACTAGTAGAGCAACAGTCAGGCTTCATGCGAAACGGCGTTAATCTGGATGATTTCAGAGTGGAAAATTTTTTTCGATGAAGGATTGATAATAATAGCGGTATTTCTTGATTTTAGGAGAGCCTTTGAAACAATAGACAGGGACATATTAGTAGCAAAATTAAATAATTATGGAATTAAGAACGTAGAGCAGAAATGGTTCACAAACTATTTGAAAGATAGAAAACAGCGTTCGAAATTTGGCAAATCATACTCAGAATCCGTGGATGTTCTTATGGGAGTTCCGCAAGGGTCTATACTAGGTGCATTACTATTTATAATCTATATTAATGAGATGAAATCAGTACTTAATAGTGTTAAGTTAATGTTGTTTGCTGACGACACATTAGTATTTATTAAAGGAGAAAATGTTAGTGAATGCGAAAGGATAATGAACGTGGAACTTAAACGCTTGATAGAGTGGTTGGACGTTAACAAGTTGAAGCTTAATATAAATAAGTCAAAATGTATGTTATTAAACAGCAACACGTAGTGACGATTAATGCTAATAAAATTATTGAGTGTGTTAATGAAGTGAAATATTTAGGTGTAATTATTGACAGTAAATTGAGTTTTAAAAGCCATGTATCTATGGTGTGTAAAAAGATCGCGCAGAAAATAGGGTTTATGAGCAGAATTAGAAGAAGCGTGCCAAAGGAATGTTTGCAAACGATATATAACACGATAATACTACCACACTTTGATTATTGTGCAACAATTTTATATATGTGCACTGGTGAAATGATTGACAGATTACAAAAACTGCAAAATAAAGCAATGAGGATAATTTTGATTTGTGATAGAAGAACGCCGATAAATAGTATGCTTGAGTCTTTGAAATGGATGAATATTAGACAGAGAATATCATATATTGTGTTAATTACTGTGTTTAAAATCAAGTACAAGCTTATGCCAAACTATCTAGCAAATAATTTGAGATATGTTAGTGAGGAGCAACCATACAACCTAAGGAATGCTGACAACTTCAGACTACCCTACGCGCGCAGGATGAGGACACAAAATCAGCTGATGCATAAAGGCCTACAGATGTTTAATAGTCTTCCCAATGAAGTTAAGATAGAAAGAAGTATCAAAAAATTTAAAATATTAATGATTGTATATTGCAAGCTAAATATTTACTAATATATGTATAGTATGTGTTTTAATTAAGTATAAAACAATTTTGAATGTTATGAATCAGATGTTATCTTAATAGTTATCATACTAATAAATATTATCTTATCTATTTTATCTTATCTAGGTTACGAATGAACGAATCGGCCAACCTTTTCTTGGTATTGCCATACAAAACTTTAGTTTTTCACTATAATATGTATTTGCAGACTGCCTTAAAAAGCGTCGGCGTAAAGAGCTGAAATTTGGTACATAGTGTTTTCATAAAAATTTTAATATGAACTAAACCAGGCAACCCCTTCTTAGTGTTGCCATAAAATACCTTAAGTTTTCATTTTATTTAACTTTTATTTCCATCTAGGATATATAATATTATTTGATCTCAGAACAATTTAGGAACGTGGGGTGAAATTGCTGAAAATGTCAATAATTTGAAGTAGGAATAAAACAAAAAACTATGTTTAGTTGTTACATACAGATTTGGGAGGACCTGTGGTAGGAATTTTTTGGCATATGCGATCTCATCAGGATTTTTGGTCATGGCACGTACAGAATTTTAAAACAAAAATATGATTTTATTTTTTATTTTTGGATGTTTCAGAATTTTTACCCGACAACACTCATTAACACCTTTTTCTCTTGTTACCTTTAAATGCAGTAATTATTATAAGAAGCACTTTTTTTATCTATACATTCTTTAAAAAAATCAGCCACATCTGACTAGTGCGTGCACTACCAAATCGGAACTTTTCCTAAATCAACTTACAAATCACTAATTAGTGATTCCAATCAGTAATTCGCTTAATTTAGGTGCATCAATAACAATAGCAACCCATTTTTGTACAAATGATAATAATAAATAAATTCTCAAGACAACGATTGAATATTATGATTAAAACAATATTGTGTGTCTAAAATAGCTGCACATTACACATGAAAGATTCACGTAATTAACATAAAATTTTCATCGTGATGACAGCAATTGATCTGGCGCAGACGCGAATTGATTATTTTAATTTATTGATCCGTAACAAGGCAACACGCCTGTAATGGTAATGTGAGCGTCGTCGTTCCCTCCTCCTCCTCATAATAGAATTCAAAATCATAGCAACAAGAGTCGCGTTCAGTTGTGAATTTATTTATTTTGATTTGATTTCAATCCTTCAATCTATAGAAATTGCGATCGTTCAAACCTATATAGATCACGTTTTTGAAAGACGCGCTCAGAACCAAAGCTCAGAAATTATGGTAAGAAAGAAAAGAATCTTGTTGTGATCATCTCATCACATCATCTAAGCTCTATTCTTCTTTTATGTGTGTATTGCTAATACATATGATGGATCTTGTGTAAATTTTGTGTGATCATTGAAGCGACTTTTCTTCTTCTTCAATGTACGTGTATGTGTATATAATTCCGTCTTTCGTTCGACGGATTTCCATACATACATTATAGTAGGTATGGGGATTGCTCCGGAAATGACTCACCAGAATGTGATAATACTTTGAATGTCATTATTGAAAGGCGGCCGGCAAAAGCAGGCCCAGCCGGCTTGGACATCATCATTCATATATGAGGAGCATATCACAAGTCTGACGAACAACTTCAAGCTATATTTTATAATGTAGACCAATTATGTATATATGTATATATATGAATTGAACTGATCACCGTAACGCGCCGCCGCAGTGCCGTTGCTGTGGTATCATTTGGATTTGGTTGATGAGACTTGGACTTAGGCTATTTATTTGCCTTCGCGCCGCCGCAATAAATTACGATTTCAATGACCCACGGGGTAAATGTAACATTTCACCTTTTGAAATTTTCTGGTTGAAATAATTTGAATTTCGTTTCTTTAATTTATTCTCGAAAAAAAAAACTATCCAACTACTTTCGTACGCATGTTAAACCGTCATTTTTCTTGGTATATATACTTATTGTTGTATGTAAGGGATAAACATTTTTTACACAGGTAAAGATTTTTATGAATTTTTTATTTGGTTTTTCATGGGGCACAAAACTGTGTTTGTAGAAAAAGTTTTTCCCTAATAACTCCAAAGCTACGCAAGATAGGACACATGTCCTATTGAACTTTTCTGTTACTTTTTATGCCAAGATTTGCAGTATGGCGGTACCCTTCCGGGACACCCTGAATGTTTTTATCATTAAAATATATAGTATGAAAATTACATAGTTCTTGGGCGTTGGGGAATCTGAAACAAAATACAATTTGTGAAATATATTAACTAAAATATATTTTGTAAGTGTTCCATATAAAATGTAGAATAATACCTAATTTTTATAGTTAGTTTATAGTTAGTTTGTTTTACTGAGAACAACTACACAATTAAATCTATCAATTTATAATTATGTGTACGAACATTCAAAAATGAAACTTAATACTTAATAATACACTAATATTTTTACATATTTAATTAAACTATTTTTGAATTAATACATATTATGTATGCTAAGTAGTAAATAAAGAAATTACATTATTGACTAAAGAATATTGCATGTTTTACTGTTGAAAAAAGTTATATAATAAGTATTGGAAATTACGTCCATTTCTGCTTCTCTTTATGTTATTTGGGAGAGCGTTCCACAGTCTCGCAGATTGTATCAAAAATTGACGATCAGTAGATATTTGAAACTCGGCTGAATTAAATTAAGTGTTCTTGATGATTGCACAAAATTAATTTTATTAAATAAGTAAATGGGCTTCTGGCTATAAATTATATTCAGTAGAAACAGTAGTATTCTTACTCCTAAATACGACTTAAGCGTACATCCAAAGATTGACTTTATATATGGAGAGACATGGTCATAGCGCGTCAAACCAAATTTGTAACGAATGGCAGAATTAAAAGCAACATTTAACTTTCTTCAGGTGGTAGAATCGAGTGCATAAAAGATCTCACATCCATACGTTATGAAAGGCACTACAAGTGATTTTACTAAAAACATGCGGGTATTTTGAGGAGTATATACTGCAAATGCTGAGAGCTTGCGGAGGGTAGCAAATACTCTGCAAATAACACGGTTAATATAAGCACTCCACCTTAAAGATTGGTTAAATACTGTACCCAAGTTATTAACTGATTTGCTATATGGGATAACCTCATCATTAATCTTCAAAGCAGGGAAAAAAGATGTATCAAGCTCAACTTCAAATATAACTATTGAGGCGGACTTTGAAGCGTTAATATTTAGCTTATTCTGCAGTGCCCAAGAATGTATGTGCATAAAATCGGTATTGGCACAGTGTACTGCATCTTCAATAGATTCCAGTGGCTTAGAGATATAAAGTTGAAAGTCGTCAGCATACAAGTGAAATTTACAATGCTTGACTACCAAGGTTAAGTCATTAATGAACATAGTGAACAGTAATGGGCCTAAAATTGATCCTTGAGGAACCCCTGCAAGAACGGGAAGAAAATGAGAGGCTTTATTTCCACTAACAACTCGCTGCTGGCGACCACTAAGGTAAGACATTATAAGCTTACAGCCGGATGAGGAAAAATTGAAGTGATTGATATTCGGATATCAGGTTATTATTTTCAATATAACATATGATTTGGTTATGTAGTATTTTCTCGAATACCTTAGAGAATACCAATAACTGCCGCATATACCTCCTGTTCAGTAATATGCACAAAGGAAACCCCTCAGCAGGAATATTACGAATGAATTCAGCATATCTACTATTAAATACATGTTCACTGCCCGAACTAGATGTTGAAATAAAGTTTTGATTCAATACATTAAGATCAACATTCACGTCAATAGGCTTAGATTTCCCAACGCCAATATTTTTAAGGTTCATCCAAAGTTTCTTAGTGGAAACTCTGTCATCAAACTTGGACCTATAATAAGAGATCTTGCAATGTAAAATTTCTTTGTTTACGGCATTACGTACAGATCGAAAAAACATTCCAGCATTCACTGGTGCGAAATCGTTTCCACCTACGGTAAGAAAAATTTCGTTGAGAAATAGGACTTTCAATTCTTCTAGTAAACCATGGACAGCAGGGATTAATTAAGAATGCACGCAATTATGGTCATGAATCAGTTCGATTATTCATTGGTAGATATATGAAATTCATTAAATTGAGCGATGCTGGTTATCACAACGACATTATCTCCATGTTTTTTTTTTACATGAACACGACCATTAACAGTGAAAACACTCACAATCTTCTTCAAATGCTTAAGGCGTAACGCTTTGCGATATATTGCATAGTTACATTTAGTAAGGCTTTCATGAATATATATGTGACTAGTTGAGTCTAGACCAACATCACGCAGCATTAATGGTCTCTTGCAGTCTTTAAATTTCATTAATTTACCCTTTAAAATTAATTTTAATTTATTGAATGTTCTCTTCCTTATATCTGAGAAAGGAATTTTACGTGCTATATATGTGTTCTGGTGCCAAATATCTAAATTCATTGAATATTCCATTGATTTGGGGGAAATTAAACTGATTTTCCCTTTCTATCAGAGAAAATGGCATTTATTTTTAGGAAAAAATGTGTCTTAAATTTAGTTCCTCCTTCCTCAGGATAGAATGGTTTTATAACACAAACGGACAGAAGAGCCTCAGAGGCTCATAGTACAAAATAGCTCAAACTTCTTTTAATTCAGTTTAATTATTGAGTAAAAATAGTGCGACTGATTTTATTTGGACACAAATAGCAGTACTGATGAACTTGAGGCTCTTTTTTCTTCACTGTTATCATAAAGAATTTCATTCATTACAGATATATGAGCTGCACTCATTCCTTTCTTACTTCGAGCAAGTATGTGAGGCCTAACTAAAGCTGTCACTATTTCCCGGATAAACAATTTTCTTTTAGTTACTGGTCTTTTAGAATTCCAATCAGGATACAGATATTTCGAAATAACTAATGCAGCAATTCCACTTACATCAATAAGATTTCGAAAATATGCCATTGGCCAGCGGTTAGTTTTGCGTCTTGTAGTATATGCGTGGCATAATTTATCGAAGGTATCTACACCACCTTTAGTGTGATTATAAAACAAATTCACCTCTGACTTATTTAATAATAAATCCTGTACTTGTTGTGTGAGATTTTGTGGATAATAATAATACGCAGTGATATTTTTTTGTACATACGAAATTAGCGATACAGTGTTTCGAAATCCAAACATATTACTTTGGATGGGGTGGAAAAGACGATGGTATGCATCTTTTATTTTTTCTTAGTTTGCCTACGCTTGTTAGCCCTTTCGATAATAAAGAATTGACTAGTTCATAACTAGTGTAAAAATTATCAAAAGTAATATTTCGATTGGTGCGTACAAATGGCTCACACAATACTTCCACGACGTTTTGGGCTAAATTTTCGGCTCTTGTATTGCCTTATTTGCCTAAATATGGTAATCCTTGCAATGGATAAGCAGTCTCATTTTCTACAATCCACCAAATTTTCATTCCGTATTTGTCCGGTTTACTAGGAATATATTGTTTGAAGGCTACTCGGCCACGAAACGGTACGAACTGCTCATTTACTGTCAAATTTTGTCCAGGGATGTAATATTTTAGAAAATTTTTGTTTAGAATATTCCAAACATCTCTTATCGGGGCTAATTTATCTTTTACTCTTCGCACTGCTCGTGAATTTTTGTCGTCAAATCTAATAAATCTCAAAAGTTTTTTGAATCTATTGCAACCCATGGTGGCGCGAAAGTTGAGGTTTCCAAATAATTTATGCCAGAATTCTTCATAATCAACCTTGTCTTGGCTATTGACACCCGCAGTAAGCAAGAGACTAATAAGCGCACGTATTTCTACAGTATTTGTGTGTTTCCATGAACTTCCAAGTGTTCTAGTGGCTTCCAAATTTGTGTATTTGACAATTATTTCGAAGACAGTATTGTCGAAAAATAATGTAAAGGCATCAACTGAGCTGTTTACGTGATAACCGGGAGGCAAGCAAACCTTACTTACTGGATTTATAAATGCACAAGGTGTTCTTCGTGTTGGCAAAGGTAGTCAGAAGCTGTTTTATCCGGATGAAGGTTAATTCTGTTATTAAAACACTTGCGGATGCTCGACACTAAAGCAAGGTGTTATGTATAATTTTCTAGTCCGTTCTGGCTGTTGTTTTTCTAATTCCACGAAAATTTATGCATTTGCCTACTATCGATGAAACCCCAGAACAGACAACTTTTGCCACTCTGTGAACTGTAGAAGCCGAAAAATTATCTTGTCTTACAATGTCTCGATTGAAAAACCTTTCAGTTTTCAACAAAGCTATTGGATAACTTGTATTTTTTCATGGCGAATGTCTTTTACACGCCCCATTTTCAAAAATCACCAAATGAAGTCCGTTTTTAAAACTAAATAAACACAATTTTGGTCAATTATTTCACCGAACACTTAAAAATATATTCGGTGATGACACTTAATGCACCCAGCTTAGAAAAAAAAAAAATACAAATCTAAGTAAATTACTTTACTTTACCTTACTTGGTTGAACTCGAAAAGCAAATTATAAATTTAAGTAAGCTTTCCTATTCCTCATTGGAGTATAAAAATTTAATAAATGAGTAATATCTATATAAATCCTTACAAAATGTTGTATAGAATTAATAAGATAGGTTCTTATAAACTTTTATAATGTGATAGAATAGGAAAGATAAGAGTCTGGTATGCAAATATAAATAATAAAAGTTGTATAAACCAGATAACAGCTTTTTATAAATATTTTCAATATAATTCCATTATTAAATTCATCTGAGTTTCATATCAAGCATGTTTATTATTTCCTAGTATACAATCTATAGGAATTTAATATTACCTTCATTTATATGTGAAGCTTATAAAAAGGATATGTCGTTAGTATAAATTTAATTTATACAAATTTGTTGTACAATTTATACAAAATTCGCAATACCTGCAAGTTATCGCTACAATCGTTAGATAAGGTTACAAATTAAAATGCTCCGTTTTTCACTAATTCAAAATTTTATTTGGCGTAATAAAATATAATTGAAACAATCTAATATTTTCAAAGAATTTTAGCCTAATCTAAACTTATACACATAGTAATGTAATTACTTAATTGACATATTAATTTTTTTGTTCTATATATTACATGTAGTATATATGGACACATACATATATAATATTCTCAGTTTCTTAATTAAATTTTTAATTTAAATTACCACCTTTCGTTACTAGATACTTTTTATCTGTTCTACGTGAAATTTTAGTGTTATAATCGCCGAATATAAATAGAAAGTAATCATCTAGAAAACTTTCTTCGATTTTAAAAAAGATAAAATTCCGGAATCCTAGTCTAGAATAAACAATTAAGCATGAACAATTATTTTATAATGTAGACTCAGCCTTATCGTTTTCTCGTTCAACTCTGTGTACAGTATACGTTTTCCTGCTCTCTTAAGCGCTGTGAATATAACTGACTGATATATATAGACGATTTTTCCAATAAATGTTAGCTAGCTGCTTTATATGATAATTTGATGTCATAAAGTATCTGAAATCAAAGAAGCACAATAAAGTTTGATAACATAATGGTCCCAGAGTTCTTACCAATTTCGGACAGGTGAAAAGGTAATTATAATCATCGTATAAGCTGAACATTTTTCTGGAACTATTCTCATATACAAAATTCACATAAATTCCCCGATATAAAACCATGTTGACCACTTCACGAGTAACAACGTTAAACCTGAGACAACTTCCTTCTAGATGTACAAAACCTCACAAAAAACGCTGTCCAACTAAAACGAGCTAATAGCCCTCTAATAGAAAGCTCAACACATTCTCTCTCTTTCTCTCTCTCTTGCTGCCACATAAATTCTTCGCAATGATAGCTTTCTTTGGTTGAAGAAAAAGTTAAAGAGCTTTCAAAAAGTGTTCCGGGTTTATACGGAGTTTTCCACATCTAATTTTAAGTTGTCTTAGGTTAAACTAAACAAAATCGCAAAAACATGCCAAACCAGGAAAATCTAACTAAAAATTAACCGTTATTCCCTAATTTTTAATACGCTTATAATATTGATTCTATACTATGAGCTATACATTCACATGAGTGGGAGAGTGTAGCTTTCTACGTCGACGCGTCCTCAGACAGTGGCCACTTATAGTAAAACACGAAATTTTTGTATGGCAACACTATGAAGAAGTTGCCAGTCGATTGGTCCCATTTTCCAACTGTGTTTGATATTTTTATGAAAACGCACTGTACAAAATATGAGCTCTCCACCTTGATGCCTTCTCAGTCAGCTACCGAGTATATAGTGAAAATAAAAGCTTTGTATGGCAACACCAAGAAGGGGTAAACCGATTTAGTTCATTTAGTTCATTTACTATTGCAATAAAAATCGCATGTACCAAATCTTTTGTATGGCAACCCTACGAAGGGGTTCCCCAATTGGTCCCATTTTGGAACATAATTTAATTTTTTTTTTTAAAAAAAGGCCGGTATACAAAATTTCATCTCTCTACGTCAACGCGTGAGGCAGTGTCCAAATACTTATATAGTGAAATCCTATAGTTTTGTATGGCAATACCAAAAAGGGGTCGTTAGATTTGGTCCATTTTTGAACCTGTATTTGCAATTTTTATGAAAACGCCATGTAAAAAATTTTGTTAGTTCTCTACGTCTACACGTTCTTAGGCAGTGCCCAAATATGTAGTAAAACACGAAATTTTGGAATGGCAACCCTACGAAGAACCTCCCCGATTGGTCCCATTTTCGAATTGTATTTGAAATTTTTATAAAAACGTCGCACAAAAATGAGCTCCCTACCTAAACGGCTTCTCAGGCAGCTACCAAGTATACAGTGAAAATAAAGGTTTATATGACAACATACACCAAGAAGGGGTAACCAGATTTAGTCCATTTTTAAATTTTATTTACCATTGCAATTAAACACTATTTACCAAATCTTTTGTATGGCAACTCTACGAAGGAGTTGCCCGATTTGTCCTATTTTTATACCCTAGATGAAATCTATAGGGTATACTAAGTTTGTCATTCCGTTTGTAATACCTGGAATTAATGATGGTAGTGCAAAATGGATTGGAGACCCACGCATAATATTAAAAGTTATGTTGATTTTTGTATGTCCGTCCGTCCGTCCGTCCGTCCGTCCTTCCGTTCGTCTGACCGTCTCTCCGTGCGCACGATAACTCGAGCTCGCGTTCACTTAGAAAGCTGAAATTTTGTACACGGACTTTAAAAAAAAAAGTAAAATTAAGTTTGAAAATGAGACAAATCGCGCAATTCCTTCGTGGGATTGCCATACAAAAATTTCGTTTTCCACTATATATTTGGATACTACCTGAGAACGAGTCAATATAGAGAGTTGAAATTTAGTACATGATGATTTTCTAGTAATAACAAATAAAATATCAAAAATGGACTAAATTCGGCAACCCCTTCTTGGTGTTGCCATATGAAAATTGAAGTTTTTGACATATACTGTGAAAACGATCATTTCTAGACATTTTTATTGCACTATAAACTAAAAAATTGGTTATAAATATTTTTTCTATTCGACGAACCCTTCTATAAATATATGCGAAAAACTACTTCAACATTCAAACTTGCACGAAATTTATACGGGCATTCATCTAGATTCTAGGGTGTCTTAAGAATTGGTCTTAGACCAATTCTAGCTTTTTTACTTGTTGAATTTAAATGTACATTTTTCTTAAAAACTCCGTGTACAAAATCTGAGCTCTCTTAGTCATTGTTTAAAGAGCTGAGCGAATTTTGTATTTCATTTCCAAAGACATACAACTAAGATCAATAGAAGCATCAGTGGTATCCCAAGAAGAGTTGAGGGAGAGGAGGGATCTGAAACATAAACAGATTCGAACTAGTCGCAGCTTTCTTGTAAATTACCACACATTATCCAGTTCCATTTGAATATGAAATCCAGATGAAGATCTCTTATTTGTAATAAATGTCCAAAAAGAGTTTTGATGTTTCTTTCAGCAGACTAAATGTAATTCTTAAAAAGGTACGTATGTAAAAAATCATATTCCTGCTTTAGACGTTTCAAATTAGATGCATTTTCTGAAGTATTGTTTGCTTTAAACAATTTATATGCCTTATTCTTTGCATTTTTTAACCTTAGAAGTCCCCGATTAAACCTTGGGGGATGTTTGCTTTCTGATTTTTTTGAAATAGATACAAAACTGTTAATGCCTGTATAAACTACATTTAAAAATTTTATGTACAATCCATTCAAATCGTATACTTGTTCAAAATCGAACACATCATTCCATTGAATTGACATAAAGAATTCGTTTAATTTCTTATAATCAGCTAATATTAATGGTGATAGGTTTATAGTGTAAATCAGGCTTAGAAAATGGATTTAAAACTTCATTGACATTAGAAAACAATTCAGCGAAATATGTAATTATATGAATATAAATTTAATTCTTTCAAAGATATTTTTTTAATCTTCTAAATTTTTAAATATGTATTTTCTTGGAAATCGCAATAACCGATTAAATTCTTTTATCCAAAATCGATTCCTTTCTACTCGGGCGCTATGTACCTAACTTGAATCAAGTAAAGTAGAAACCACTTCTAATAGTTGAATTACATTATAAAAATCTTAATAGAAACTTAAAATGATGCTCAGGTATAATAAAATAAGTAAAACACGAGTTTTCAAACAAAACTGAGGCCAAGCCGCATGAAAAAATAGAAAATAAACTTTTCTTCACACACAGAGGTGGACTCGATTTTTGGATTGGCACATTTCTCTGGAATATTCTTTCTCTTCATGAATCAGATCACTTATTACCTCTGATTGATCATACTGAAATATATCGGTGATTGTCAGCGAATAAAATCTGAGTCCACCTCTGTGTGTGAAGAAAAGTTTATTGTCTACTTTTTCATGCGGCTTGGCCTCAGTTTTGTTGGAAAACTCGCTTTTTACTTGTTTTATTTTCTGTCTTTTTCACGTTAACTAAATTTAAAAAAAATTTCGAGTATCAAATCGTTGAAGTACTGCAACGATTTTCTGAAATTCAAGTTAAGTTTTAAACAGCGCTTTTTAGCTGTATCCCAACTTGATCCCATATAACATGAATTTTCCCGATTTTCCATGTTTTCCACAGACTTTTCCTATTACTATGATTTTTTTTTAAAAATTTACATGAATTTTCCTCGATTTTTCATGCAAGTTTTCATGATTGTTGAAGAGAAAGTATTGATGCTTATAAAACTTTTTTGTCGGAAAATTTTCGGGAAAAGTCGGTAAATTCCGGAAATTTTCGGAAAAATTTTCCAGAAAAATTGGAAAATTCTGCATTTTTACGGAAACAGATTTATCACTAACCATATCGATGAAAATTTGTCCGATGATTTTCCCGCTTTTCCGGGTTTTCCACGGAGTTTCCCACAAAAGCAACTTTATGCAACTCATTTCGTCCTACAACTTTGTCTTAGGTTGCAAAACGCTCAAACGCTTCCTTGGTCTGAAAAACTCTGGAAAAGCGCTTTACATGAATTTTCCTCAATTTTTTCAGCAAGTTTTTCGGAGAGAAAGTAATGATGCCAGTTGATAGGGAAAAGTCGGAAAATTCCTGAAATTTTTTTTGGAAAAATCGGAAAACTCTGAATTTTCCCTGAAACGGATTTATCACTAATCAAATTTGTACCAAATTTTCAAATAATTTTTTCCGATTTTCCGGGTTTTCCATGGAAATTTCCGGTTCACACGCGACATGAACTTGTGTGCCAAATTTCAGCTCGCTGTGATGACAAAAAGTCGGTCTACGAGAGTGTCGAATATAGTAAAAAAGAAATATCTAGACAAATTCGTGGACGAGTTAAAAGGAATAGTCTCAAAAAGTCGTTTCGTTTACATAATATCGCCTCTGGATCTGCAAAAATTGAAATTAATATTATATTCAACAAAGATTTCTCCAATTAGCTATTGCTCACCAAAGATACCCTCGGTTATCAAGGTTTTCCTTGACTGTTGTTCCCCGAAGCTTTTTTCAACTACTGTTCACCGCTCTTTTCCTTGATTATTGGTCACCAACATTTTCTTCGATGATTATTTTTCGACGTCTTCTTCGATGATTATTCATCGAAGTTTTCATCAACGATTATTCATCGAAATTTTCATTGACATTTACTCCTGCAGAAAGGTATTACACTCTGCATAGGACTTTGTGTGTTAAATTCATTGAAGTTTTCGTGCAGAAATGGGTCTATGACGAATGCTAGAGGTGCAGTATGGCTTCGATGCGGTCTTACATCAATTTCCCGCTGGAGCGCGTCCTAACTGAAAAATTTACATATACATACTCGCAATGAGTTTTGGCATGCATTTATACATAGTTGTTAAATTTACAATACCCTAAACACTCTCAGGAGTTGCCTTAAATTTAATTTTTTTCTTTATTTTCTTATTTTAACTTTCAACAATATTCAAGGCACCTCTGCGTATCCAGCATAAAAAAAAAGTACCAAAAAAATATTTCACCCAACTTAACAATATTTCAGAAAACTTTTTAAAAATTGGGTCCAGAAGGATACCCCGTACGGACGACGCAGACATAGTTAACAAAACCAACAATTTCCCATATATAGTAAGTAGTTATGTATGGGGATGAAAGTAGCTCGTTCGCGTGTCGTCCCCAGTACAATATAAAGAACTTTTCAACTCAATTCAGAATACTGCTCGCCCCGGAGGCATTAAGTGGAATTATTCATACGAAAAGACAGAAAAGTTTTGATTCCTACCGCAACAGCAAAAAAAAAAGGGAATTCGTTTTACGGTTTCTAGACTCTTAAAAAGTTCAATATCTCGCAATCTCTTGTCCTTGCTAAAAACAGACCTGTCCACACCCTTCCTATGCTTTAAACGAAATACTTATTCAGAATAATTTTATGGTCTTGGGATAATAATCGACTTGGGACGTTCCTGGTGTTCTTTTGTTATACTTAAGGTAGAAAACTAAGGGTTTACGGTTTGAGGGGGGCGGGGCAGGACTCTAGCTTTCATATTTGGGGATGATTTCTTCTTCTGTATCCGCATCCTTCAAGGAAAAGACCACACATAAAAAAAAAAAATTAAAAAGACAAAGTGGATAAAGGTGGTGCACAGGAAAGCTTCTAAAGAGATTTATGTACAATTGTTTTTTTTTTTTGGTTTTAATATCATTGTGCATTTCCGATATCCAGATCACAGTTGTCTTTTCTAAGTTCTATGTGTATCTTTCTATTCATATGTAAGGATTCATTCAAGTGTATACTGGTAGTAGTGCAGTATTCCACTTCTCCAACAAGCATGAAGACACAATATAAATCTCATTTAATATTTATTGCTGATGCTTTTTTGTTTTTTTTTGTGCACTCCGGGCCAATATTGACACTGTTCTGAGATTTATGAGAATTATCTGGAAATTGTCTTGGAATTATCTGGTGATTATTGCTAAAGTTCGGACAAACAGATAATCGGGGAAAATGTTAATGTTTTATTCCTGAGGCATTTCATTGTAGGTCTATGCAGTAAGTAGCAATTATGTTCCGTTCTGCCCACGGGGTAGAATAGAACACAAAGATAACAAAAGAGCGTTTCAGGAGAAAGTTTTTTTTCTCAAGTATTATTATAAAAGGGACTGTGTATATAATTTTTTTTATTTTACTACTACTATTATTATCAACATATGATCCATACAAATACACATTAAAAAGGTGATATCTACTGAGGCTTTGAGAGTGCATATCAGTTAAAGCTGGTTTCACACTGGAACGAGTTATATATGGGTCCAATTCGTGTAATCCACCTCTCTCGATATTATTAACAGAAACTGTTGTAGCTGCCGTAGCTCTAAAGCGCAGTGATCTGGAAAGGGACGGGTATTTAAATAAAAGATGAATCTCCCTTTGCAGGAGTTTATTAAATACAATCCAATTTTGTATAATTATTAGGTCTGAAATTCAGGTTTGAGAAATTAAACTATAATAATAATAATGTATTAATGATAAAAGAGATGACGACACGGCAATATGCGTGGCAGTCCAGAGCCCAGCCAAGAGCACCTCTCAACGCGAGGCAATAATTACAACAACAATATGTGTTGCTTGACGGCTCAGAGCCCAGCGAAGAATAACTCTCAACGCAAGGTAATAGAGAGAGATAGAGAAACGGGTGAATCCTCAGCTGTCCAAAGCCCGGCTAAGAATGGTTCTCTACACCAGGCGATAATCACAAAAATAAATGGAGTTGTTTGGTGGTCCAGAGCACAGCCAAGAATGCCTTTCAACGCAAGGCAGGAAAATTTCAGGAAGGTACGAATAGGAGTTTGATATTCACAATTCAATGTCTCGATCATGAAAGAGGAATGATATATAGTGTGCTGGCGTATCCCCACTACAAACCAAATCCGAATTATTCCGAATTTCAGTCTGAAATTGTTTTTTTTGTTTTTCGATCAATATTGCTGCTGGGTATATTTTGATGTAGATCGATGATGGTGAGTTGTCTGTGGTGAGTTTAATGAATAATAACAGTAGCCATCTCAGATATGTAAAGTAATTAAATTTGGTCAGTAATTTAAGAAATATGTTAGTTCTTCTATTTTTTTTTGAGATTTTATATTGGAAAGGAATACGGTATATGGGTGCTTGGGCTTAATTGCATTGAGTTTGCTTGTGTCTAAATTAATTGTTGGTTTAATTTCAGACCCCCATGGAATCTTAGTTCATGCTCTTAAATCTCACCTCAAGTAAATAATTTTAGTTAAAATTGAGTTTTATTTCTTTGTTTTCTAATTTATTTTATGTCGCTCGGACAGGGACAGTAATCACCTTCTGAAAAATATGAGACTCATAAACTTTGTTAATGCATTAATCTCAGGTAGGGTAGAATACGAATGACACTCTATGATTCAGTTCTTCACATAAGCCTAGTCATACTGAAGTGTATTGAGGTTTCTGTCAATACGAAACGCTTGTCCTCTTTTCCTTTTTTTCCAGTCCATTATTAATATAGCTCAGTAGTAATATTTCTCTTCTACGCAGTGGCCGGTGATACTGTTACCAGATGTGAATATATTGGAATATATAGAATAGAGTTTTCAATAATCTTAAACTTAGCAGTCGTAGAGTATAATCCGAATATGTAGCTATAAAGGTTACCATTAATTATAACCATTTGTGAATGACATGAATATGATAACCTTAAATGGAGTTATAATCAAGAGCTACTTGCACTTTTAATTAATCAATCACTTTTTGACTCTTTTTATTATTTTTTAATAAATTTAAAATTATGCTTAAATTAGTTTACACTTTCGTGTAGCCTAGCTCTTGATGATAGTAAAATAAACCTTACACGTCTCGGAAAAATCAGTTCTACAATATAGTATGTAGAAATAACAAAGAACTTAAGATATATCCCCGAGGCATAAAAAAAAACTAGTTTCAACCTGCATTTACCAGAACTATGAATAACGTTTGATTTGGGATGAAGGAGAAAACTAATTTTTCAAACGGGACGTAGTTGTTGGCGAATAAATGTTTTGGAAATGGGTCTACTTATAGAGAGAATTTTTAGAGAGCTATTAATACAAAAAAATAAAAAAAATTATTGAACACACGACGTAGCATAACTTTCTTTTGATGTAAACGTGGCTGTTACATTGACGGCTTAGTTTCCCCCACGGGATACATCAAGAGGCTCATTTGCTTTCCAAATAAGATTGTCGATTATGACATCATATTTCTGTGCCTTCGTGTAATAAAATAAAGAGCATACGTTGTACACCATGAGCTTCACCATTTATATATAAATTGTATAAAAATGTATTCTCCTTTCGCACAAAAAAAAAGGATATTATGTTTGTTCGGTTACTCACAGGCTACCTTAGGTTTTTCCAAATTTACTTAATTTCATTTTATACTACAAAATCCTTGGAAATAATCATAAAAACTTTAGTTCCACCTTTTATGACATGACTGTGACGCAGCCGACAGTTCAAGGTGATTCTTTAAACAAATTACCGGTGGAAGTGGTAAAGAGCACACATGTTTAGGAAAATTGATGGTGGATTTGACACTTTCCGAACCGAATAGAATAAAATCGAAAAACAATATTATACATATTTGGTGGTAATTTGATACCATCAATGGATCCATAAATAGGAGTTTATAGCTATTTTCTTTTAAGAAAAGTAAGCCAAACTTCAGAATTCAAGTCAGTTTCTCATACTCTAAGTGCAGCAGCCTCTAACAAAACAGAGCCCCAAGATGTAGACTACTTGAAAAAATACTCTTTTTCACCATAACTCACCCCCCCCCCCCCCAAACACCAGCCTAATCACGCTTTTCCGTGATTTGGTCTTAAATTACAAAAATAGTGTTCTTGTACACACTTTATGGATGTATTGGATTGAGAGAGTGGCTGGGCCCCGAGGGGTCCCCGGAACGTTGGCTAGAGCAAGTCCCATTGTTCACCCTCTAGACTTATAAGCAATTCTTCATAAGTCACAGCCAGACGCCATTGCGAAACTGAGGAGTATTGGCCCCAAACCATCCTTGCCAGCTTCATGCAGCTCGTCAAGGAGATGTGAATAAAGGAATTTGTAGCGCTTTCCTGAAAGAGCCGGAAAGCGACAGAGAAAGTTAGTCATCGTTTCGGATTCTACCCCGCAACCCCTGCATGTAGGATTATCAACAAGTCTCATCCTGAAAGGTGACCCCTGAGAAAAGAGTGCCCGGTAAGAATTGGCACTAGAGCTCCTCGGGTTGGCTTGTTTAATTCCAAGAGCTTATTCGTTAGGTTTGTGTTAGGTGTTTAGGCGCCCTGCCACTGACAGAACGAATACCCTGTTATTCCGAGAGAGCAGATAACAATCTCCTTGTTCTCAGTGTCTGAGCTACGAAGATATCTTCCAGCTTGAAAGATGGCCTTAACTTCCGCCTGGAAAACCGTTACATGGTGTTTTCTTCGGATTTGGAGCCGTCACTGTTATAATAATAGGGTTAGTCAATTGTTGAAGCACATAATATGATTGCCATTCTGCCTTGGATAGAATTTTAGACTCAAAATTGGTTTTCAGCATAGTATCGAGGAGCTGGTCGCAGCCCTGTCAATGCCAGGTACGATAAACTGCACGAATTCAAAAATGGATTCCTGTGGAGTGGAACTCTTGTTCCAGTGTGAAACCAGCTTTAATTAAGATGCAGCATTAGCGCTGCAATTGACGCCCCCTTCTTGAGATGCGTTTGCACAGGGTACATGTTGAAGATAACCTCAAGAACCTGATTGCTAGTAGTCTCGAGAGTGCCACTTACACAGAGGAAGCACAATCTTTAAATCTTATCCAATATCTTACGATGATTGGTGGAATCCATTGCTTTCCACCACACCACAGAACCATAGGTGAACATTTGTCGGGTGACACTAGTGTATATCCATAGGATCATGCTCTATAAGTACATCATCAAGTATTAAGTGCCAAACACAATTCCGACGTTTCGATCCGATTCGATCCAACCCATTTCGATCCAAACGGATGCATGAGCACAGTTATTCCGTTCGGTTTCAAACACTTGATTTTAATATTTTGCCAGATTTTGTCTTTCCACTTTACATCCATCCATGAAAACATTCCTTTTTGGTCATATAATTCATTCCTTGTTTCCTCAACAAAAGCCTTTTCATGCATCTTTGAGTATAAACAAATCTTTACAGATGGTTTTTCTAGGTTATGTCATCCGTAAAAGTTGAAATTTTGCTCAACTTCTCCGTTTCGATTCGATCCATTTGGATCCATTTCGGTGTAATGTGTCCAATTGCATGTATTTCTCATATAAGCAAATTTGACACTTGTACGAAACGGATCGAAACGGTGGAATTGTGTTTCGCCCTTTATGATCATAGATCACACGCCGAATATTTGAAACATCAGAAATTCCTTGAAGATGGTGGCATTAAGCGATTGTTCTTTCTCCATGCGGCATGCGGTAGATAGAAATTTAACAAACCAGATCGTATTTCCGGTCCGGTCCATTAAATATTTTTTTCATGTCATGGAAAGAGTCCAAAACTCAAACTCCCCCCTCCTAACTCTGCCTCCAATAAGATAGAAACAACAGTATTTGATTCACCTTAGTTTTGTGTGACGGCAGTTTTCTGTTCTTTATATATTCTTCCAGTTGATGCAGTATGATACATTACATGCAGTGACGTACGTAGAGCTTTTGTCACCTGGGGCAGTCTCCAATTTGCCGCCCTTTTAAAGTCAATCAAAATCAAGAGTCGTTATTAAGAATTACTGAACATAATTAAATAAATAAAAATAAAAATATTTCTTTTGTTTAAACAGATTGTACACATAATGAATATGTTGCACATAAAATTCTGGTTCTTTAATATGGAACTGTTTCTGGTCATTGTCAATAACTTTGGATCCAACTTTGATGGCATCTCTCAATATTTCAGTAAAAACCTGTTTTCAGGGAAAATTTTGTGAGAGTAATATCTGAAAACTCCATCCCTTCGTTGCAGCATGTAATCCGCGCTTTCACATTTTTGTCTTGTTCTTTCCGTCCTTTTGTCCTTTTGTCCTTTTGTTAATACATATTTAAATAGAAAACAGTCGGAAGTCGCTTCTTGTTTTCTAACTTGTTGTACCCTAGCTAGATGATGAAATCATATGGAATACTTAGCTTGTCATTCCATTTCTAACGCAAAGAAATAATGATGGTAGAGCAAAATGGATTGGACACACACATATAATATTAAAAGTATCTGGATTTTTTATATCCGTCTGTCCGTCCGTCCGTTTGTCTATCGTCTGTCTGTCCGTTCTCACGATAATTTGAATGCGTGTATTTAGAGAGCTGAAATTTTCCACACAGCCTTTTAAAAAAAAAGTAAATTTAAGTTCGAAAATTAGACAAATCGGGTTGCCATATAGATAGTTTGTGTTTTTTTACTATAAATTTGGACACTGCCTGAAAGCGCGTAGACGTAGAGTTCTGCAGTTTTATATACGGCGTTTTTATAAAAATAGTAAATATAAATTCAAACATCGATTAAATTGAGCAACCTCCTCTTGGTGTGGCCATACAAAAATTTAGGTTTTTATGTATACTGTTAAAGTCCTAGACGTTTTTGTTGTTGTGAAAAGTTCTTCAGAATATAAAATCATTTTTAGGGTTCCGTACCCAAAGGGTAACAACGAGAACCCTTTTACTAAGACTTCGCTGTCCGTCCGTCACCAGGTTGTATCTCATGAACCGTCATAGCTAGACAGTTGAAATTTTCACATTTTGTGTTTTTCGATTGGCAATATAACAACAAATAATAAAAATTAAATTAAATTAAAACTTAAAGGGGGCCCCCATACAAGAAACGTGATTTTTTCGGCGTTTTTTCCTCGTTTTTTCTCATTCATTATTATTATCATAAGCAGGCATTGTTTTTTTCAAATGACGCCTACTCCCATTTGAAAAAATAAATAAAAAGTACATAGATAGTGTTAAATTTTGTACGATGGTACGGAACTCTTTGGGCGCGAGTCCGACTCGCACTTGGGCGGTTATTGCTGTCTGACGAGCCGTTTTAGAAATACTTATGCATCTGCGATAAACCACTTCAAAAATCAAAGTTGCACATATGGGTGACCATTCGAAATTTCATATGGACATTCATCTACGGTATCATAAGAATTGGTCTTGGACCAATTCTAGCTCTTTCACTTGTCTTAAGTTACCTTGCTTCAACCATCATGAGGTAAAAAGTGCGTTCCTCTTTCCTATTGGTGATGTAAATGATCCATGGGGTGCTGCTTGCAATGATAACAATGGCTTTAAGAAAAGTATTAACCGCCGATGTTTGTTTATACACGTGTTTAAACTGACATTTGTGCTTAGTGTAAAAACGGGTTTTCTAAAGATGTAAAAGATGAAAGTTATTAAAAATAACGCAGATATAACTACTTTTAAATTGCAACCAAAAATATGCCAGTTTGTGTTAGATATTATGTCTACCTTCGACATTACAATAATTCTCTTGAAATAAAGTAGTAAGGTAATAAGGTAGAATTATATTGAAATTTTCGATGCAGGGCTAGGATCGCGTTCGACGAGTTGGAACAAATATGCTGCCAGATTGAACGTGCAGACATTTGAGATTCGTCAAATTTGTTTTCAATTTTTTGTTATAAATTAGTTCGCATTTTTTCGCTTTCTTAATCGACTTCTCACGAAATTACTTTTTTGCCTTCGGAAATAAAAAATAAATAAATAAATAAATAAATTCTTACAAAAATTCGGCAGCAGTAGGTACAATCTCTCAAGTGTAAGGTTAAATTGAACGCGTTTGCGACGAAAACTAGAAATTCGCTTGATTTTTGCGTCGAGAACGTCGTGTATGGTAGTAATCTAAATCTTGCTATACAACTTGTGCTGTCCTGCTAGAAGCTCATTTACCAAAATCTTCCTGTCCTCTTAATGAAGCGCATCTGGTCTTGGTGAGGAAGGTATGTTCAGCTCATCTACAGATTGAAGGGCAGTCCCTAGAGTATCCAGCCTGCTCCGGGCGAAGGTCGGACAAGCGCACAAAAAGTGTTCGGTTTTCTCAGACTCTCCTTACAGGCAGGACAGATACTCAGGGCTTTCAACAACTCCCATTCTTATCAGATGAGCGTGCAGCGAGCTGTGGCTGGTGATGACGCCAACCACAGTTATACATTATTTCCTTCCGAGCCACATGAGAAAATCAGAGATATTCCCATTCGGCCCATCAAGAAAAAGTTTTGTGCACCAGTAAGTAGCTTCGGTGAGAGATTTGATACCCGAGGTGATAACACCTATGGCGGGTTTCATTCCGAGGAACGGAAAATCAGAGCCAGGCCTAGCTAGAAGGTCAGCCTTTTTATTCTTTTATTCCCCAAGATCCCAGCAACCCACTGAAGGGACACTTTGTTGTGGATACACAACTTTTCCACAGACGACCTGCAGTCCCCCAATAACTTAGATGTTATCCGAGGGCGACTCAGAGCCATGAAACCTTTCTGACTATCCGAAAGGATAGCAATGTCCTTCCCCTTGATTTGCATATCAAAGGCTATCTTCGCTACCATTGAGCTGACAAAGATTTCAGCCTGGAAGACAGTGGTGCATCTTCCAAGTGAGTACTCCATTCCAATGTCAAGTTCAGGAAAGCATATACCCACCCCAACTCCCTCATTAGTGAGAGAGCCGTCGGTGAAAATTTTTAGAGCCAACCGGGGATGGCTCGATAAAGCACTTCTCTCAGTCCACGATTCTCTTACAGAAAGCTCACAGAGAAGCGATGCCCAAAAATGAAGTTCAGGTACCATCGCATTACGTGGCATACTCGCAAGAGGGTTTTCCAAGTCCAGCTCATACGCCAGAGAGCAATGAGAAGAGCCAGGCCAGCCGTCCTCCCAACATCCCCATGAGCGCAATCTTAACACGGCCCTTTGGCATTTACCTGAATGACAAAATCCAGGGATTCTGTTGATATTTTGAAAAGGACATCCAATGAGAGACGCTTCAGGAGTGCAACTCCCACAACGATATATAAAAAAAAAGTATTTAAATACGATTAGAAAATAAAAAAAAATAAAGTTTAAGAAGAAAAAATAAGATTGCAATCTAGAAACATTTAACCATTAAATTTCATAAATAAATCTCAACATTCTGGTTCATTATAGCAGAAATCTTCATACAATCAGTTACTGCCGTACACAGTGTCCTCTCGTATTTCATCTGCAAATTACCATGATTTATTGTGACAATTTAAAGCACCAAAAATGGTTGTCCTTATGATATCAGGTTGGCAACAAAAACTTTTCATGTTCTCTACTGGTAATTAATTTAGCCACTGCATTCAGAGATCGCACAGATATAAATTTAATGAATCGGTTGCATTAGAAGTCGTGTCCTGCCATAGAAGAGCTAACAGGATGTCACGCGAAAGGCTAAAATAAAGCAATCACCCTAGCGAGCCATAAGCTCAAGCCATAGCTCCAATAGTTTGAATATTATAATGAGTTTCATATTAAACAGCAATAATGAGGACAGGACTAATTACATAAAATTTTATCAATTCGAATTACGTAAACATAATGAAAAGCAATTTCACTCCATGTCAAGAGTTGAAATCGTGCAAATAGAAGGACCATACCAACCAACAAAACCAGCCTTATAGTTGGCTATGCAGTGTGCCCCCCATTTCATCCGCCTTTCTACCCAAAATATACAGACATCGAGCATACACCAGGATGTATAGAAGTTGTTGGAGAGTTGGAAGAACAAATATGTGAACTAGAGCCTGGCAGCTGACTGTAAAACCAATTTCAGGATATGCAGCCATTCTTCATCACGCTATAGGAATATTTCCCCTCCCCATTCATCCTCCGCTGAACCACCCTAACTGGCAGTAGGTTCCAAAGCCTATATACATATAAGGGATAAGCCATGGGAATATGTCAAATCCGAATGTTTACTGAAGCAGAAAAAATGACTTTCGCAAATAATTCGCGACAAATGCTCATTCAGTTGTTATGAAATATTTATGCGCAAATTACATTAATTTGTGCAGCACGGAAATAAACAATGGGGCGGCGATAATTTAGGAATTTCACTTTTGTTTTGCTTTTTCCCTTCCCTTCCATCCTCTGTAAATATCGTCCTTTTTGCCCAGCCTCGTCCATCATTCCAACAAAACGTTTCAGCTCCAGTACTCTCATTCCTTCAGAAATTGATGGAAACAGCTAGCAGCAGGAGCAGGAGCAGGAACAGCAATAGCAGCAGCAGCAGCAGCAGCTAGAAATAAATAGTGCAAATGGGGGATGAAATCAGATCGCAGTGGGTGAATTGTTGGATTTTGCAGAATTGCATGGATGTCGATTTTATGTCCCGCTGTAACGAGCTGACACTTCAAATTGATGTCAGAAATTTAAAGTATCCACCAGCATCATCCCGCTCAGAGCATACCCATGGCAAATCAACACGTTCGACAATTTATTTCTGTGCTTTGGATAAATTTCCAGTCGTTAACACTGGAAACGCTAAATTTTTACAATTTTTCATTTTCATCGTGACTCTGTAGATCATTTTGCGCGCATTCAGTAATAAATTAAAAAAGAAAAGCTAAGGAAAATTGTAAAAAAAAAAGAAATATAGTACAACGGAATGGATGGAATAAAATAAAATAAAATTGTAAAAAAAAAATTGTTGTAAAAAGGTGCTGGGTGTTGCACCGACCTATTTTTGAGATACCACTAATTTTTAATTTAAGTAAATGTGGCTTAACGATAAATAAAAATAGAGCAGACAGCAAAATGTTTTCTTAACTAATGAAAAAAGGGAAGCAGAAGAGTGTTTTTTTTAGGTTGCATTTAATTAATGAAATCAAAATCGGGTGTATGCCGATTTTAATGCCGTTCAGTATACTGAATTTAATCCAAGAATGTCTTTTATAAAATTTTTCCATTCTAATTCAACGCCTTCTGAAGCAGTATCAAAAAATATTCAAAACTTTTGTCTGGCAATACTGCAAAGGAGTTGCCCGATCTTACCTATGTTCGATGTTGACCTTATTTTTGCTTTACGCTCTCTTACATTATGGGGCAGAAGGATTAACGTACAGACAAACAGAGGAACAGAAAAAAGCTTATTTAAATTTTTCAATATCGATAGCGATACGTCTGTCTGTTTATCTTACAGTCTTTCTGTCCCCACTTGAGAAAGCATTGGCCGAGTTAAGTAGCTGAAGTTTTATGGAAAAAAAGCCAAGATTGTGGATGGATAAAATCGAACTGTAGTGTTGCCATATAAAAGTTTTTATTTTCATTATATTTCTATTTGGACACTGATTCAGAAGATGTTGAGCTGGAGGGCTAAAAATTTTCATAAATATACGCTAATACTATAAAAAAACTAATTTAAACTTGGAATATGCACAAAATCAGGCTACTTTCTCGTGGTGTTACCATAGAAAATTTGTGGTTTTTAATGTTCATTTTAAATACTGTCTTTGTTGTTTTCTCAAGTTTTGCATACGTTTATACTTTCAAATTTCTTGGTGAAAGCTTCAAGAGCAAGCCTTCTGTAAAATTTTTAAACACCGCTGTATACAGAAAAATAAAAATTTAATTTAAGACAACCTTGAGAAAAATAGAATAACAGTTTACAGTACTCTCAGATTAAGAATTTTGAATACGTAGAGAATTACATCAACAATGTCATCTATTTTAATATGAGATAGAAACGAATAGTGGATCAATACCACTGGACCACTGTATTGCTGGAAAATGTAGGTACCTACACTACGACAAATTAAGTTAAAGAATATTTTTCAATAATTTGAATATTAGCCATATACCTACAAGGTAATAAGAGTAACTTCTATCACACTATGAGCAAATAATTTTTGTTAATGGGTAAAAAACATAGAATTGACCCTTGAGGAATTCCGGAAGGAAAATTACAAAGAATATAAAGACCTGATAAAGCTGTCTTTACAGCAATCTATCAAACGCTTGTAAGAAAACAAGATGGAACTGTATACGCCAATTTCTTGCTTAAGTGAATAGTGGATATCAGTTGTGAAATTAAAAAGAGATGTTGGTATTACGGGTAGAGTAGGTCATGTGTTTAATTTGCAATATACTTAAGGATTTTTTATAATTGCCAGAACAATATCTTTTCAAATATCTTGGAAAAGAAACATAGTTAACTTATTTTACTGGCAGAAAGATGGAAACAGAACAGCAGATTTTTGCATTTTCGAACTTCCAATCATTAGGGAATACTTGATACAGGTAATATTAAATAGGTGTAATTAATTTTTTATACAATAATTGACAGCAATATCATTATTTTCAAGCCATTGCCCCACGCAATGCACTACAATCTTATGGCTAGGGCTTGAAATATCACTTCGAAAACAGACAGTGATGAACTGAGCTCTGCTACGAGTAGGAGCGGAAAAATCTTAGAAAAACGCATTTTTGCCCCAGTTGGAGTGAAACATTTTGCTAGTTGAAGGTAAAACTCTAGGGCGGAGGTTTTTCAAAGAGCAAAATATTTTTTTAGCTCCACCGAGATGCTCCCGATACAAAACGAAAATATGAATCAGAAATCTGCGAAATTTCAGGTGTTCATTCAATAAATTTTTCGTTTAAAACTTCTGAATTTATTAAAAAAAATGACTCATACAGGGTATTTCCGCCATGATGTTCCATTGTTCCATAGAGCAAGAGAGTGGCAAACAAAAAATTTTATGGCGGTGGTGGGTGGGGGGGGGGGGGCATCATAGCGACCGTTTTGGAATTACAGGGTGATTACGAAAATATGCTAGTTTTTCATAAAACAAAAAGTTTACGGGCTATCCTCTTTAATTTGACCTCTTAGCGTATTCTCAAAGCTATTCTCAAACCTGTTTTCAAAGATAATCTTAGTGACTGATAACAAGTCATTTAACTTTGTAAAAAGAAAAGAGGTCAAAGTAAAAAAAATTGTAAGAATATCCGAAAGTGTTAACTTAGACCACCATAACTCCTGAGAGAGTGGAGTAGTGGAAGGGCCATGAAATTCTGCATACAATGAGCTCTTGACGATGACCATACACCCTGTACTTTTTCAGATACAGGGTCTTTTTGAAAATACTTGGATATTTCAATAATCACCCTGTAACTGCAAAACAATTCATATGCCCCCGTCCTGCCACAGAATTTTTTGTTTGACTAGGTGAGTATTATGACCTCCTGCTCTTTGAATAACCATGGCGGATATAAATTCTTATGGCAATACATAGGTTTCCTTAATTCCTCTTAAGTCTCTTTAAGTCCTTGTTTTAATTGGATTTTTAAAGAACTATATTATATTTGTGGAGCTTTGCTTCAATTTCGTTTTAAATCCTATAAGCGAATTAAAATTGTAAATGTATAATTTATTGAAGAATTTCATGAGCGCATGTACATATGTATGTAGTATGGATATTATATACATCGGTTAACTTGAAAAGACTAGAATCTATCAATACTCAAACAAATGGAGAGCAAAACTCAAAATAAATAAAAATTCTTAATCGTTCATTGGGAAGCCTAAAAGAAACCACCCATCGAAATATATTCAAAAACGAATATTTAAAAAAAAAATGAAGTTAAATTTTTTCTCATAACAAAGTCTATAAAAAAAACTAATAAAAAAGCTAGAATTGGCTTAAGATGATACCTTAGATGACTGCCCTTATGTCATTTCGTATGGTCACCCATCTGTGTAAGTTTTATTTTTGAAGTGGGTTTCCGCAAATATTTCTAGAACGGCTCGTCGGAAAGAAAGAAATGATTATAACCAATTTTATAGGATTTCGTATTCTGAAGAAGTTTTTAGTGCAATAAAAATGTCTAGGACTGATCGTTTTCACAGTATTCGTAAGAATCCTAAATTTTTATATGGCAACACCAAGAAGGGTTGCTCGATTTCGTCTATTTTTATAAATTTTATTTACTATTCTATGAAAACACCAAGTCCAAATTGCAGCTCTCTACGTCGAGCAAAAATGTCCAAATATAAAATTTGTAATTGTCGCGCAATTATAAAGAACAGAATGGAAAATCAAGGAACTTCAAAAGTTTTTGAGATAGCATTCGCAAATTAATCAATCACAAATAAATTTTTAATTTTTTTTTTTTATTTTATTTCTTTTCTATTATCAACTTGTTAAAAGTCGCAGGAAGTACGTCTCGAAAGATTTTAACATCTTAAGGGCGGTATGCTAGAACCATGGAATTTTTCCACTTATTTCTTGAAGAAAATTTGACATTTGGTCAAGAAATTTTTGAAAATTTGTATTTGACAATTGTGTGTAGGTATCTCAAAATAATTATAGAAATAATAAAGAAAATAAAAATATGAATAATTCCCAATTGTAGGAATAATTTGCTCATTGCGGAATAAATTATATTCGAAAAACTGCAATTGATAAGAAAGTGCATCAAGTCTAGTGCAAAATCGCCGTTTCTTCCTTCAATTTTTCAATTATTCCACCAAGGTCAAAATTTCTTACAGAAATAAGTGTGTATTGGTACTTTTTCCTTTAAGAAATATTGACATAAATGGATTTTTCGAAAAACAATCGACATCTTTTTGTCAATCGATAAGTAGAGTTTTTCTGGTCGAATTTCTTGTGTCTAGCACACTACGGCAAAGAAAAAAATTCCTTGAGCATTCCATGAACAAAAATTCCTTGGCTCTAGCATACTGGGCTTTATGTAGAATTATTAGTATGGCGCAAGTTCCAAATCGACCGTATACCAACGAAAGATCATTCCAATTGATGCTGGAAAGATGCCATAACTCATAAGAGAATTTCAATTTCCCAAGATTAACCTACTTTGGTACTTTGAAATGTAGAAGCCGCCACCCGGTGCAACATTTTAATGCCTGTTGACAACTGTACTGTGTGGGTTTTTCAAGGGCAAGTGCCCACTTCTATAATTCTGACTTATAAGTAGAAAAATAAGAAAAATTCATTCGAAACACATATCTACATACTTTTGGTCGGGGATTCTGATATTTTAGTTGAATATTCCTCAATTTTGTTCAGTAGAGCTGGTATTGAGGCAAAACTTGGGAGTCTATTACACTTGAATTTGTGTTTCTTGTTATCAGATTTATTTTCACAGCTTCTTGTATAGTTCTATCAAGCGTGTCAATTATAGAATGGAATGGAAAATATGAAGTCATTCCGCCATACATGGAACTTGTACTAAATTTTTATATATTTTTGGATGATGGTATCTACGAATAGTAAATACACTCATCCAATATTGCTGTTCGTGAATGTGAAAGAGCCTAAGTTAGGTCCTGAAGTAAGTATCGAGTCCTACATATAGAAAAAAGGTATTAAAGTTCCACAGCTTTTTGTTCTCTTGTACAGTCAAAATAGAATGATAAAACCTGGAATGAAAAAGGGCAGCCGTAGATTTTCGCCATATACCAATTCTGCTGGATTAGCGGGGAATTCCGCCCTAAAAACTGTCCTAAGGTAATACTTTAGACCATGATCTATCTTTTCTTGTTTGCCATTATTGCCGGTTGGAAAGTCCTGTGCCATTGTTCCAAAAAACCGCTAGCTTGCGGGTGGTAAGCTGTGGTATGATTGCGCCCAAAACCCAGTAATTTGGAAAATTCTGTAAAAAGTGCGGACTCGAATTGTGCATCCTGATCAGAGACAATTCTCTTGGGAATCCAAAAATGAGATAACCAATTATTACAGAGCGCTTCCGGTATAGTTTCAGTGTCAATGCCTATATCTCCGGCCAACATGTAAATCGGTCAATGATTGTAAGGCAGTATGTAAAATCTTGGAAAGGATGTAAAGGACCGACAATGTCACTATATATTTATTGAAAACGAACAGAATAACGAGGAAATCTACCGAGTGGTTTTTTGACGTGTCGAGTTATCTTGAAACGCTGGCATGGCAGAAAAGTGCTTGCCCAAGAATTAATATCCTTGTTCATTGAAGGCTAACAGTATTTCAAGGTGATTAAGCTGTTGGTAGCGCAGATACCTGAGTGAACTAAATTGTGGACCGCATCGAAAACCTGTTTTCTAAACTAACCTGGCACAAAGGGTCAGACACCGACTGCTGAAACTTCACAGTAAATTTACTTATCTTCGGCAAAAATGGAAACTTTTCAAATTTGTTTAGCGAATTTTGAAATAACTCGCTCAACTTGCGCTATCCAGTGGCTTGCACATGAGCGATGACATCAAAATTTATTTAACTAGGTAAATGTATTTCTTTCAACCTTTGAAAGTGTATCAGCGACTAAATTATCTCGCCCAGATACGTGCCTATGTCCGTCGAAAATTGTCCGACAAGGTCCAGGTATCGTAACTGTCTGGGCGAAGTAATTTCAGAATTTTGCCTAAAAGCGAATGTTAGTGATTTATGGCCGGTCAAACGGATGAAGGGACGGCCTTCTAACATTAATCGAAAGTACTTAACGTGCAACGCGCCGTTATAGGCTGCAAGAAATTCTCGGTCATATGCGCTATATTTGCTCTGCCCGCCATTTAGCTTCGCCGAGAAAAATCCTAAGGATTGCCAATGATCATTGACTTTTTACTGGCGAACACCATTGAGGGCTGTATCGGAAGCATCTAGCCATAGAGCGAGCTCAACGTTAGATTTAAGGAAAGCAAGGAGAGTATTATCCGACAGCAGCTTTTTGACTGACTGGAAAGCCTTAAGGGATTAGGCTACTCTAGGATTTTGGAATTTTTTTTGTTCTTTTATTTTATTAAAAAGTTACCTTAGTATCTGTAGAATTATATTCCAAAAGATTATGTGTGTGAAAAATCTCGAAGTACTCGATTTTCGTATCCTAGAGTAACCCCTCTTGCTCCGCAGGGAGCTCTTTTTATGAGTGCATTAGTAGGCTGTAATTTGGGGGACTGGCGGAAATATATGGCAGAGGATAATAAAGGCATCTGATACCTAACTAGGCTAGAGCTTATTCATCAACTGTAGATATCACTTTCGACTCAGGACCATTCGAGAAGCGTCTGCTTTAGATTAAAGGTACATTTTTCAAATCGGATGAACTCATAACTCAAACAAATTTCAACCGATTCATTCAGAATTATGTTTTCCTGATGATTTTCCCATGAAATTTTCTACTTTTTGATTTAGAAATGCGCCATTTTTACAAAACACAACGTATCAAAAAAATCCTACGTATCAAGTATTATTATACATATATAATCGGAAAATGGTTTGGTGTTTCATCAAAAATTATAGGAGCTGTTGGCCGTTGATCTTTCAGAAATAAACACTTCATCGGAAAATTGCTGCACAGTCGCCATTTTAACGTATATCGCCGTGAAAAAATAATTTTGTATTGCCACGTTCTCAAGCAGTGGCCAAATATAGAATGAAAAACGAAATTTTTGTATGGCAACCCTACGAAGGAGTTGCTCGATTCGGCCCATTTTCGAACTTAAATTTACTTTTTTTTAAAAAGCCCATGTATCAAATTTCAGCCTTCTAAGTGAACGCGTTCTCGAGTTATCGTGTGAACGGACGGACAGACGGTCGGACGGACATGCAAAAATCAAAATAACTTTTAATATTATGCGTGGGTGTCTAATCCATTTTGCTCTACAATCATTATTTTTATGTGCTACAAACGGAATGACAAACTTAGTATACCCTTTAGATTTCATCTAGAATATAATAAATACAAATACAATTTGCTTTAAAAATGGCCACCTCTATTAAAAATATGCCGATTGACTTAAGTGCCATATATCGGATATTAATAAACATATGTAATCAAGGAACTTTACAATTGCTTTTTATTTATGATCTTTTTAATATTAGTATAATTCAAAACTTTTATTTCTTGTTTGTTGCTTTTACAAGAGCTAGTAAAAATGGAAGGGAGAAAATCTGTTGACATTGTAATTTTCAAACAAAACAAAACAGTTAATGAGGAAAACTAGAATCTTAAAAATTGTAAATTTCGTAAAAGTAATATAGTATAAAATTTTACATCTAAGACGTATTTAAACATAAAAGGTAATTCACTTCTAAAAATAAATATTTTTAAAGAGAGCAATTCTTCTTGAAGATATACGCTGAACCTAATTTTATTGTAATACCCAGAAGCCTACATCGATAAAATAATAATGAAATTTGGATTTGGTTCAACGTTATAACATTTATTTCTTAAGTTATTTACATCCAAAATTGATTTCAATAATTTTGACACACCTCACTTTAATTTTTTAAATTTTTTTTTCAAGTATCAGGCAAGTGATATTTTCGAATGATGATTGTCACTTAGATTATCCACCTTTGCAGACTATTTGTTTTTAATCTAACTTCATTAGTATTATTAATGGCGATAATCGTGGACAATAGCATTGTTTCTATCGTTGGTATTATTTGATGTCTTAAGTCCATTAAAAATTTATGTAAAATTTATGAAAGTGATTGCGTTTACCGATCTGATCTTGTCACAATGAAGTTTGAAAGTTCGAAATAGATGACCATTTTTTTAATAAATTTTTTTGATTTAAATAAAAAAAAATATCATAAAGAATAAATTTTACTAAAATAGTAAAAGTCTGATTTTATAACGGGGCGTTCATGATCATTGAATGTGGAATGAATAAACTTTTATCCAATTCAAGAACCGATCATCATTTTTCTAACTGAAAATTAAGAACGCCAAAATATATGCAATTTATCATATTTTCCCTACAAAAAAGCAAGCTTAAACAAGCTCCATACTAATTTCAAGTTCCCCCCTCCAATCACACTAAAACTGAAGTGCAGGTTTCCTCATTTATTACTCAAAAAGTATTCAATTAGGAAAATGGAAAAAATATCACCCGCCTCCAATTTATGAGTGTGCATTTCTACAAAAGTCACGTGCTAAATAAAAACTTTGAATTTTTGTTATGGAAATTCATCTTCAAAGCTACCACCACACTACACCGCACCACACCACATCCCTTGGATGCTATAAGAAATTGCTTTCAGATGCATATGGCCTTCTGGGCCAGAATAGATATGTATGTATATGTAGTTAGATATATATCTGTATGTATAGTATATAGCTAGTTCGAAAAGAGCATATCCAGATATATCCTATAGGTAAGAGTCCCCCCTTAACATGTACAGCATTTGTATGTAAATTGTTGGCCCTAGTCAAGTGCTACACTACGTGAACTGCTATAATTTTCAGAACGGCAAACCAATTTGGAGCTAAACATTCAAACCATTCTGGATTTCTGTGCAGACAGGCTGGGAGGGCCACCTACCAACCTAATAGGCGACACAAAAGCAGCCAAGCGTGTAAACATTTACCAAAAGCAGGAGAGGACCCATCTTCCATCGACAAAATATACACAACATACTACCTATCTATACTATATATCTAGTATCCGCCGCCATCGACCCCAAGTCCAAAAATCTGGCAGACCAGAAAAAGTATGAGAAAAATCAGCCAGGAAGAGATTGAATTTGAAAGACACCGTGGGAGGGAGGATGGGAGCTATATAGCTAGCTAGAATAGAAAGCTTAGGTAGGTGCAGCACAGAAGTTATATATGAAATAAACGAACAAAGTTTTCGCCGCTTTTCGGCTGTTGGTTGAGAGAAATTGAAGGAAAAAGCATAGCCAGGCTAGTACAGATGAATACTCCTCCATATACTCAAGAGTCAGGATGGGACGACGACGACTCCTCTCGGATATGTGTAAGTATAACACAGTCATCTCCTCATGGTCCCGTCTATTTTGGAAACTGAAGCTGAACTCAACTGCAATGTAACACCCGGATAGAGAACTACTATATAGTTAGTACCAGAGAGAAAGGTGGAAGCGTAAATTTGAACGAGCACCCGGGGTGTAAATAAAAGAACCACAATCGAGGCAGGCAAGCAGGCAGAAGAGGTCCAGTCCAGCCAGAATGTAGGTGCCGGGAAATTCAATTCATGAATTTCAACCCGGAAATTTAAAACGATGACGTGTATAAATAAAAACGCAGTAAATATGTCACTTACACACATCTCGCGCTGGTCTGGAAGTTGCTTGGTTGCTTGCTAGCGCTCCGCTAAGAACTCCCGCCTCCGTTATCTTCCTTATGGTTTCATTCAATAGCATCTCCCGGTGTGCGGGGTACAAATAGACGATGATATTGCCATCGAGGAGGTGGTATCGCAGAGGGGGTTCCTTGACTTTGCAGCATTTCTGCTGCAAGCACTATAAATGCAAGCACACTGTGAGCTTCTGTTCAAAGGTTTTTGGTTTTATGTTTTGTTTGGTTTTTTTTTACCGCCATTCTAGACTTCTAGAGTTTCCGAAATTTGTAGGACTTTGCTAGTTGAATATTTCATAGAGAACGCCACCGCTGTATTGCACTTGTACAGTCTCCTTTTATTGATTTAGATTATTTGGCTCTAGTTATGAATAATATGGAGACTTGAGGGTGATTTTAATATCTTCTTCTCTAGCCTTGTATTTTGCCCAGTTTGGTGAAATATGGCGTTTTAATAAAATGAGCTGGAGGCATTGGCACTATTTGTATGCATGTTTCATTTCAGGTCATACAGAAATGTTCCGGTAATTTGTGAAAAAACTAATTTTGGTTTCTCATTTTGGTGACATTATTAATATACTTGTATGTACGGGTGTGTAAAGCTTAGGTAGGAATGTGCTGATATGTTTACCTTTATTTATGTATGTAGTTGAGTTTTTGTAGAGATTTAGATTAGGTGTTAGATTGGTGGATACTAGACATATAGCTTTATATTGATCGTATGGTGATCTGATGTGATCAGGGCCGCAATTATACTTTTTGAGGCTCTAGGCGCAAAATTATTTTGAGGCCCCAAAAAATAAGTCTATTTCAGTTAATAAAATATATCTACTAGGTAGGTACATATGCATTTTTTTTAGTTTATTGGAAACAAAAGTCGACATTTCCATAATAAGGCATTTTAATAATATACAGAAATAACACAACGTTGGTATTTAAAAAGAGTATAAAAACAAATCATTTCAATTTTAAATAAAAAATAAAATAATAATTAAAATATTTTTCTGGCTTTTGTTTTACCATATAAGTCTATAATGTCATCAATCATCATAATTAATCGAGTCCATTACGTCTGATTTAATGCATAATAGCGGCAGGTCACTTGTTGTTATTTTGATGTAAGTTACTTCGTAAATAATTCCTTATTCGTTTCAACACCGAAAATTAACGTTCAGTACTGTCATTAGAAATAGGCATCGTCAAAAATATTTTTAAAATTGTTTCTACGTTCGGAAAAGTAGACTTTAACCCATCGTTTATAAATTTTGTAGATAATTTTTATTAAAAAATTTCCTTTCTTAATCATTATTAAAAATTGCTTAGCTTCATCAATACATTTTTCGGAGTCAATATTAGTATGATAAGTTTGTCTCAGTAGAAGCCTTATCTTGATTTACATATGTATATGTTTTTCTAAAAAAAAAAATTCAAACGGATCTAATATGTATGAATAGCTTTTGCATTCAAACAAAATATCAATGCCATTGATTCAATCAAACCCACCATTTTGTCACGTATTTATCTTTCATTAATTCATAAGCGAAAATGAATTTTGTTAAATGGAGAATGAATTACTTTATATGTTATATTATTTCTTTATGCAGCATCTATCGAACAGTCAGACACTCAGACACGTTTGTCTTTGCAGGACTCTGCATGCTCATTTTCTTGCATTAACTTGTCCGAAACCGCGGACATGCGTAAACTCGGCTGCCGCGGTGTTTTTCAGTCAGTTTATTATCGTATGGTGGTTTAGACTATATAACACTCGGCCTGCTAGCACTTAGCAGGCCAAGTTTTATATAAATGGAAAATTTGCGGTTTGAGTGACAACATCTAATTGCCCAGATATTGAGGTATGTAAAATTCTACATACTAAACCTGCTATAAACCTAATATTTTATTCAACAGACTGGACCTATGAGGAAAGATTGCGTACCTTGTATTCATAATTTATAAAGAATTATGTTTATTACCCGTGTTCGAGTTGCGTAAAATATAAATTTGTAAGTTTCTTCAAGGACAATTCTGTATCTAAAATTGTTAGCACCAATTCCACGGAATTGGGACAAAATAGCTGAATCATATGACGAATGGGATTAACAAGGCATTGGATGGATTCCAATTCAATAGAACTAATCACATTAAATGAAATATTCGTTAGATTCGTCAAATAAGAGTGCAGATTTAGTTGTTGAGATGGCCATAGAAAAGTCGAGAGTGAAGATAACTCAAACCCAACTATAGCCCAGGATACATAAGTACACCAATTCCAACTGACCAAAAACATTTCCAAGATCCCTTAACCACAATCAATAAATAGTTTATCATTCCGAACGGACCATGTCAACTGACTGGACTTTATCAAAGAGATCACAGTAATAAGAACTTCAATGTGTCACATTACACAAGACTATCAGAAAACGGAGTCAAGTATCCGAGGGTATTAAAAGACACAAAAATTCACAGAATCATATCGATGCTTGTCATAACGTGCGTCAATGAAAAATTAAAAGAGTACTGGACAAAAATCTTGAGCAGGATATCATTAATGAGAGTAATTACTAGTCGAAAGAGATCGAGAGAGTCTTTAATGTAACTCTAATTTTTGGAATTAGTAATTTACCATTTATAGGGCATAATGAAAATTTCAAAAATAACAAACGTGAATTCTGGAAATTTCTTAAACATCGTCAAACTCTTAGCAAAATATAATCCAGTTCTGAATGAGCTCTTAGCGGACCACACCAAAAAAAAAATAAAACATTTTAGTTCGATTCGTAAAGCTCTCAAAAGAAGGTGAAACGATATTTTCGGAAATTGAAATTAAAGAAGTTTTCTTGGGTTTGGTAACAACAGACGATCAAAAAGCAGAAACACTAGAAACTTCTAAATTTTAAAATTCCTGAAAGAAACAATTTAAGTCTAGATAAAGTTTGCGGTCAGGCATACGATGGTGCAGCTAATATAAGGTGCACTTATAACGGTTTACGTGGCACGAATTCTTAAAAGTCAACCGAAAGCTGCGTGTATTCATTGCTCTGCCCACAACCTGAAAATTGGTTATTAATGATGCGGTAACTTCAGTTTTAGAAGTAAATAAGTTTTATGACTGAACGCGTTTACGCATTTTACGGACACAGCATTAAGAGGTGGGCCTTTTTAAAGTCTGTCGTCGAAAGTGCAAATCATATGTTTGTGTCTTACTCGATCGTTTTCATGTACAACACGATATTTTCCTTGTGTTTTCATTTTAAAGATATCTTGAAAGCGCTGACTAAAATTATTCTCGTGTTGGAAAACACACTCGAAAGGAATGACGAATTAAATTAAAAAATAAAATGAAAAGTTTTGAAACTGCCCTTCATACTGTTATAAATAACAAATTTTATTCACGTCCAATAACTAACTAAAAATTCAATAATCGATTAAAGCAAATTTATAGTATTAAATTGCTGACAATTACAATTAATGACATAAATAACAACATACACAAAAAAAGAAGAAGAAAGAAATCAAGAATTTTCAATAAGCAAAAAAAAGCAAACAATTTATTGAAATGAGGTGAATGAATTGCATGAAATGCTGACAATTGTATTTTCACTCATGCAATTAAATTATTCTTACATTGTGGTAAAATCCGAAATCTTAATTAGTCGAAACCCCGAATTTGGAAATGCAATGATCGTTTGAACAATGCGTACAATAAAATATCAGCCTTGCGAGATGATTCTCACTCAGTTATAACGGCTGCTGCCCTGCAGAGCTGGGAGCCGTGGAAAATATTATAAGTTAAATACGAAAATAAAAAAGCAAATTTGACGAACTTTGCAACGATGAACGATTAAAAAATGCCAGTGCTGAATGGTCATTTTCAAAACTGAAAATAATAAAAAATTATTTAAGAAGCACGATGGCCCAGGTAAGGTTGACAAGCCTAGCTATACTTTCAATATAAAGAAGCAAGAAAAGGATATCGGAAATATAATTGAAACCTTTGTTTTCCTATAAGCGCGAAATTGCGTTTCCGTTGAACAAAAACAATGTATCAATTAGATTTTAAGGATGATTTTGTTTAATTCTATAGAATAATTAAAAAGTTGAAATAAATATTCAAGGATCATGTAGGGATTTTTCCTCATTCTATCCTTGGGTGTCTTTGCCTGCAAATAATTGTTTTTTCTCTGGAGCGTGGGCCCTTGGATTCTAGGGCCCGTGTTTTGCGCACACCCAAGACCCCCGGTAGTTACGCCACTGACCCTAATAGTTTTTTGCCTAGTTAGAGGCTTACACAGATACATGCATTTTATGCAATCCAGTAGTTCCTGTTAGTTTTATATTCTAAGAAAAGAACCCTAGAATATATAAGAAACAGCAGACGTGTAAAGTACTTAAGTACATTCGTACTTAAGTACTAGTATCAGTACCAGTACCTGGTCTTGTACTTGAAGAATTTTAAAGTACCAGTACCGGGACTTGTACTTGAAATGTTTTTAAGTATCAATACCGGGACTTGTACTTAAAATATTTCAAGTCCAAGTACTGGTACTGCACTGGTACTTGTACTTGGAATTTTACAGGTCTGAAATGCTCATAAGCTAAATGAATTGAATTGCCACAGTCAATTACTTCTTTCGTCATAACTTCCAGTGATTCTTTTTTTGGTTTTTCGTGTTGTTTTATACTGCATCTTATTTTCTTCTGTATTTTCTATCCTTCGTTATGAACTACCCCTTCGAGATATTATTAGCGGTTCTCGGATTTACTCATGTACACGAACTTTTATACGATACCCGCATTTCTGTTTATTATGTTTAAGGAAAGAGCAATACAGGGTGTTTCCGTCTAGGTGGTCCATAGAGCAGGACGTGATGGTATTCACCTAGATGATCAAAAAATTGTATGGCAAGGGTGGGCCTATAGATGTTAAAATCTGCTATTTTCAAGTGGCAATAGCAATTGCTACTGCTAGAAAGAACTATCTGCTATTTTTATTTGCTATTTCTCTTATATGGTTAAATATCGTCTGCTAATTTTGCTTGGAAATTTTTAATGAATAACAATAACAACATTTTTGAAACATTTATCAATTTATGCCATGTTTTGTGATTTTCGTTATAACAATAATAACAAATCTGACAAAATTTCTGAATAAAAATTATTAAATGCGTATTTAATATAATAGGTGAGTTGGTGTTAGTCAGGTCTAATTTTTAAATCGAAATAAGAATATCTCATTTACATATCAAGCTCTCTACTGGAACAATTGTTTGGTTTAAAGTAATAAAATCAAAAATAATTCCAAGTTTTTTCTTTTATATTAACTTAATTAAATTCACAAAATTTTTTCGTAAAAAAAAACATATAAATGAAAAACTAAACAGTCTGTGGCGCTCTTCTTACTAAATGTCCTAGTTTGTATTTAAGAATAGTAGTTGCTCAACTTTCTTCGCACTAAGCCGAGTACGTCGGTCACCCAATAGAAACCCTACTTTTGAAAAGATCCTCTCACAAGGTACAGACGTTACACTTGCACAGGAAAATTCCCTGACTACCAAGCTCAAGTCAGGATAAAGAAACTGATGGTCTATCCACCATTTCAAAGGATCTTCATGCCTTGAAATTAATTCGTCATTTAGGTATCTTACTACTTCTATTCTAGCTTGAGATGAGGAAGTTTCCCTTGTACGATTCAAAGCTATACGGGCTGAAGCTGCAGTTTTATCAAAATAGCCCCAAAAGTCTAGGGACATGTCTGGTATTTCCGTCTCAGATATAGATTCTTCTGGTAATAGAGAGTGTGTTTCCGAAAGATTACTAGTTGGCAACGTCGTTGTAATGCTTTCTTGGGGTTGTGCTCGTGCATCTTCTTTGCTCTTCCTCCTAAATTTTGTTCGCAACTGCAGTAATAATGCTTTTTTCGCGCGATTAAGTGACTCAAGTTTTTTCAATCCTATGTTTTTGAACCTTGGATCAAGCAAAGTGGCATTTATTATTGTGCCGTTATTTTCTAAATTAGCCCACCATTCTGTTACTCCCGTTTGTAGTCTAAAAAGTATATCTTTTATAGTAGCATGAAAGTTATCTATGGCTAATTTAGCTGTAATATCTGCGCGGCCATTTGCCAATATGTTAACCACGGAGACAGTGGGCGCGTTTAGGCGGAGACCAAACCGGTTAAAAAAATTTATTTTTCCCCCGCGTAATTGCAAACCATACCGAAGTGGTGGGTATTTTTACATGGTTGTGACCAAACGCTACCAATTCTTCCAAACTGGTTTGGTCTCCGCCTAAACGCGCCCAGTGACGTATTTTTCCTCACTACACATTTTTGTCACGTTCTCAAAAGGTTTAAGGACTTGAACTGTATTTTTGATTAATTCCCAGTGTTTAGAAGTTAAAGCTGGTAAATCTTTCTTCACTGAGGCAATTGTACTTCTTATTGCATCTTCTAATAATGAAAACGGTTGCAAGCAATAAAAAGTTGCGTTCCATCGGGTTGACACATTTGGTAATAATTTTAGCGGGATATTGTTACTGTTATTCCGTTGCTACCTATTGCATAAATTTTTCATTTGCTGCCGAACTTCTTTTAAAACGAGTAACAATCGCCGTTACTTTTCCGAGAAGACTATTCAGTGGATTCCTGGACAATTAAGTTCAGAGTATGGGCGAAACAACCTATATGTTTCCATTTTAATTCTTGGAGTATGGCCTTCTTTATATTCGCTGCATTATCGGAAACAGCTAATAAAATTTTGTTTTCCAACTTCCATTCCTGCACAACCCTTTTTGAAACTTTTGCCAAGTATATACTAAGTGTGGCTCTCATGCAGTCCAGCACATTCCAATAAAAGACTTTGAAATTGTAAATTTTCATCGATGTAATGCGCTGTAACGGCCATGAAGCTCTCAGTTTTACATGATGTCCAGCAATCTGTTGTTATTGATGCCTTTGAAAATTTGTCTGCCTGATCTTTAGCTTTATTCAATACTGTTTCGTACAATGTGGGTATCATTGTTTTAGTGTTTTAGATATACTGCCGTGTTGGAAGCTTGTATGCAGGATTGAGCTCTTTTACGAAAGCTTTGAAGCCACTGTCTTCAACAATGCTAAATGGCTGAAAATCTTTGGTAAAAAGCAACAATAATGCATAATCAATTTTGTTCTTCCTAAAAACTCCCATATGTATTTTAGGAAGGTATGTCGATAATTTTTGCTGTACTGCTCCACGTGTATGAACATTAGTACTATAGAGATGATGCCGGCGTACAGCTAGAGGCTTCAGATTGATTTCCGGGTTGTCCTGCTGTTTCCACATTTGTAGTATGTGTAGAATCTGTTGGGATTGGGTTTGGAGTACCTTCATGAAGCTCACGCTCTCCCTGAAAATGATGCTATATAAAAAATAAATAATTTTATTTATATTCACTCTTGAGATGGTTTTCAAATGCGCACACAGTCACCATTATATAAAAAACGATATCCAAAACAATTCAAAGACTATAGACTGATTTTTACGTACCAAAGTTTTTATTTTTTTTTAAACATCAATGTTATCCCCTTCAAAGTAGTTTCCCTGGGCAGCTACATACCGATGGAGACGTCGTTCCCAATGTTGGTAGTAGCGCTGGAAGTCTACAACCGATATGGTCTTCAGCATGTCCGTTACACTCTTTTGGATGTTTTCTAAAGTCCTGAACTGACGTGCTTCGAGGACATTTTTAAGTTTAGGAAAAAGGAAAAAGTCACAGGGACTGAGGTCAGGTGAATAGGGGGGCTGGGAGAACCACAGGAATACCTTTTGAGGTCAAAAATAAATTCTGTTATGGAGAGGGCAGTGTGACATGGAGCGTGATCTCCCTGATCTGTGTTCATCTTCAACGTGTTGTCTGCCTTCCAAAAATGATTTGTGCCAGCGAAAAACTTGAGCTCGGGATAAAGAATGTTCCCCATAGGCCTGGTTTAACTTTTTAAACCTCACACTTGCCGATTCTCCAAGCTTAACACAAAATTTATTGGCACAACGTTGCTGCAAATTCCGCTGTTCCATTTTGCGTCACGCACAACCAAAACACAACTTCACTAATGGCAGTCACAAAAATCACGTCGTTAACGGAAGGAGTGGAAACTCGCACTGAGCTATAGCGGTACCCTGCTACACGTGCTCTATCAACAACAACAGCGCAGGGTTGCCAGATCGCTTGCAGTGTTGCCAGTCTCATCACTTTCTGCCACACCTCGTACTATGCTATTAAGCTTAGCTTATACAGGGTGGGCCAAAAGTCACCATGGGGTTTAAAAATTTAATAACTTTTTCGTTTATATATTTTTTTTATTTTTTTTTTTTAGATTATATAAATAACATCTGGAGAATAAATAATGGAGAGATTCACAACTGAACAAAGAACCAGAATAATAGAATTTTATTACTTAAATCAGCGATCAATTATTTTAACGCAAAGAGCATATCGTCGCCATTTTAACGTCAGAATTTCGCCCTCTGAAGCCATGATTCGTTGCTTAGTTGATCGTCACCACCAACATGGCACCATAAGTGATTTGCCTCGAGCCGGTAGACCGCGTATAATTCACACTGCGGAAAATATTGAACGTGTAGAGCAAAGTGTTAACGAAACACCAGAAACATCTACCAGAAGGCGTTCTGCTCAGCTAGGGATGTCTCGTACGTCACTACGGCGCATTTTAAAAAAAGATTTACTGTTATTCCCATATAAGGTGCAATTGGTGCAAGAATTGAAACCCGCAGATCATCGGCAACGTCTAAATTTTGCAGTTAAATTTCAACAGTTGGCCAGAAATGAAATCAACTTTATTGAAAATCTGATTATGAGTGATGAAGCTCATTTTCATCTGAATGGCTTTGTTAATAAGCAGAACTGTAGGTTCTGGGGTTCTGAAAATCCAAGAGCCATTCATCAACGCCAATTGCACCCCATTAGGTGTACAGTATGGTGTGGCATTACATCTGAAAATATCATTGGGCCTTACTTCTTCGAAAATGAAGATGGAAGTGCTGTAACCGTAAATGGAGAGCGGTATCGGTTTATGATAGAAAATTTTTTACGTCCTGCTCTTGAAAACAGACCTCTCAGGTCGGGTGCTGACAAAACTGGCGAACGCGCTGGCCAATTAATTTCCGAATTTCTTGAAATTATTCGCTGTCCAAAAATTTGCCTTAAAAGTGCCATTGTGTCTCGGGCAGTGTGGGCAGTGGCTCCATGAAATGTGGTTTCAGCAGGATGGAACCACTGCCCACACTGCCCGAGACACAATGGCACTTTTAAGGCAAATTTTTGGACAGCGAATAATTTCAAGAAATTCGGAAATTAATTGGCCAGCGCGTTCGCCAGATTTGTCAGCACCCGACTATTTTCTTTGGGGATATTTGAAGGAGCGAGTATATGTGAACAAGCCCGAGACAATCCTTGAACTCAAGGCCAACATTGTTGCAGAAATTCGAGCGCTACAGCCACAAATGTTGAAAGATGTTATGGGAAATGCTCTAAAAAGAGCCCATCATTGCGAAGCTAATAACGGCGGTCATTTAAGTGACATTATTTTCCATACTTAGCGTAAAAAAATTTCCATTTTGTATATTTTATAATCTAAAAAAAAAAAAAATAAAAAAAATATATAAACGAAAAAGTTATTAAATTTTTAAACCCCATGGTGACTGTTGGCCCACCCTGTAGTTACAATTCACATATCCGCAATTTTTCTAAAACGGAATTTCCAGATGTAGCACTCACATATATTGTGGGGTGCTTTGTCATGTAATGCTTCCGCAAATTTGTTGTCGAAGTCTTGAAAGATTATTTGTTTTTGCAGATGTTGCACTGAGCAAGGTCACTGCTTATAATTGTGTAATGTTCCCACACGGAACTCACCTTTCGTCTTTTTGTACACTCCATTACAATTACTATGAATTCATTTCAGAATAAATACCTAAAAAACACAAAGCTATTCTACTAGTTTACTTACTTTTACACTAGACAATAGGTAAAGCCAAAACAATCGGTATTATGTTTTATATATACTTCCAAATTTACAGATTATAGAATCAAATTTCGTTGCATAGCACTGCTATTTTTTAATATCTGTGAAAAATAGCAGTTCGCTATTTACGATAACATCTCTCCACATCAACCGTTTGGGAGATTAAGAAATTATGCTAGTATGCATCTTAATAAGTACAGGGTGTACTGTCGCAGGCTACAGCCCGTGACTTGGAGGCCTTTCCAATGACTGTTCAACCAGCCCCCCACTCTTCTTCTCTCAGGGGTTCTGGTGGTTTAAAGCAAACATTTCGGATTTTCGTACCCTTTTTTTTTACTTTGACATTTTGTTTTTTACAAAAAGGTAGTTAATATAACTTTTATTTATAATAACTGTAAACTGTACACTATCCTCTTTAATTTAACCGATTACACCCTATAGTCTATTTTTATTCATTACAGATTTATTTGCTCATAACCAATTCTCAAAGTCTCAAACCTATTTTCAGAGATAATTTCTGTTCAGACTTTTACATACATCTTAGCTAGCATCGTTACTATGTAGATTTTATTGAACGATTACATTCCTTTTTCAATGATGGTTTTAATTTATGGCTATCCAGATGAAGTTTCATTATTTTAAAAGCCTTTAACATCCGAATTTGAAACAATTTGCTTGGTTTATAGGTTCCATAGCATTATCTCAGTCAACCTCTTCTCTCCATAGGATTATAATTAACCATTTTCCGCGATGACTATTTATTTCGAGTCTGATTTTTTTCAACTTTTAGGCTTTAATGTTTAAATGTGAAAAGGCAACCTTTTAACGAAATCCTAAAGACTAGATACAAAACATACAGAAACATATTAAACTCAATCATCAAGTCCGCAAAAGAGTCTTATTATTCACATGTGATTAGCACGATTTCAGATAACCCTAGAGCTAAACAACCATTTCATGACCATATATATCTAATACAGTTGAAGATGATACCTCACAAAATTATCCAACTTTTGAGTCAGAAAATTTTACAAGTTTTGTGCCAGAAAATTCTACCACCTTTGGGTCATTTGATTCTAGTCCTATTACCGAAAGTGAACTTCTATATCAGTTGAAGATCTTAAAGAACACTACATCAGCTGGACAAGATGGTTACACGAGTGTTATGTTGAAAAAAATTTCAGAATTTGTTGCGTCACCTCTTTGTTATATCTTCAATCTTGCTTTGTCTCAAGGAGTTTTTCCAGCTAGACTTAAGTATGCTGTGATTATACCGGTGCACAAGGCAGGAGACCGTAGTAATTCTCACAACTATAGACCAATATCATTGTTATCTAACATTGCAAAACTGTTGGAAAACTGCATCAAAAGTAGATTGTCATGTTATCTAGAACAGTGCTTCCCAACGTTTTTCAGTCTACGGCACGGTAACTAGTTTTGTAAAAATATAGCGGCACACTAAAAAATCTATTACTTATTTATAGAAAAAAAAAAACTCTGTTAAGTTTTGAAAAAAAAATATATATATTCAGTAATTTTTTTGGACATTTCTAAAGCAGCTTAATGTGATATCTGACCTTGATGTTGAGAGCAGAGCTTGCTTATATTAGGTTCTATACTTGAAATGAATACATGCAGCTCATGGTCAAGGATTTTAATACACGATTGCTTTATGTTTTTAATGGTAACCATCGGTGAAAAGCTTTGTTCACACATGTAGGTAGTAGCGAATGGTAACAGAATATCAATAACTTTTTTTTTGAAATAGTTGGGAATTCCTTCTTAGCGATTAACCAAAACTGAGATATTGGAATATTGTCTTTAAATTGAAGCTCAAGTGTACGATTATTTTTTAAATCTATTAGTTCTTCTTTTTGTTGCATCGATAATGCTCTGCCCAATGAGAACACTCAAAAGAAAATATCAATAACGATGTGGACTGTAAATAATAACGCCGGGGAATATTTTATAGTCAGTGGTTTATTGAAGGCACGTAAAACTTAAGTACAAAATTATAACTAGAACTAAAATTAACAGAATTCAATTTCACGACACTAAGAACTAAATTTCAATAGATTTAAAAAAAAGTCACTTATTCACTACACAATACTTATTTTAATCTCAGTACAATACTGTCAAAGTTGAGACAACTTTGACCAATGGTATTATATATGTATATACATATGTATAAATATATTACTCAATATGAATCAAAAAATGTACTCACCAGTATAAAACTATGGAATCGACTTTATGGCGTTGGTAATTAAATAATTAGTGATTATCTTGTTCTAGTCGTTCCCCGGAACAAGATACTTTACTTCAGTCGAGACCCAAAGCAAAGATGTAATTTGGTTAGTAGAATTCTTGTTCTAGTCGTTCCCCGGAACAAGATACTTTACTTCAGTCGAGACCCAAAGCAAAGTTGTTTTAGTGGTGTTTATTCTAGTCGGTACCCAGAATAAATATCTTTATCTCAGTCGAGACCCAAGATAAAGGTTTGAGTTAGTCTATGTTATTCTAGTCGCTACCCAGAATAACTATCCTTATCTCAGTCGCTACCCAAGATAAAGGTTTGAGTTAGTCTATGTTATTCTAGTCGAGACCCAGAATATGTATCTTTATCTCAATCGCTACCCAAGATAAAGTTAATTTGTTAATAATTTTATTTTATTACACTCGCAAGTCGAATTCCAAAACGATGCACAATCTATGATAGCTGGATACTAAAAGAGAAAGATTTAAGTTGGCCTGCGACTTATATTGCCTCTGAATTGCGCACGGTACCAACAAATTATTTTACCTTGTGCATAGCAACCAAAGTACATTGACCTTAGCAGCTGTGCGTCGGTAGCAACAGAAAAGTCCGTTAACCTAAACAGCTGTGCGTAGGTCAGACGAGTGCATTGACTTTAGCAGCTGTGCTTAGTACGTACAACGTATTAACTGAAATAATAGAATATACCTATACATATATAATATGGCCATTTCCAAATTATTTTTAGTTAATACTAAAATGTTTTATGCTTTTTAAGCTAAGTAATAATTTGCTAATAACATATATTTTAATTTCCATTAAAAGCCTGATGAATTCTGTCGATCGTGTCGAGATTTTGTAATGTGGAATGTAGCGATCATGTGTCGATTGTTGTCTCCACTAAAAAACTGCTTTATCGACGAGCTTGTAGGTAGGTATATGTAGTTTCGTTCCCAACCTGGTTTCAATAATAAGAAATACTTGGAATTAAAATCCTTTGAATGATTTAATTTTCAGGTGGCTTTTTAGCTTTTTAATGTTGGTTAAGGTAGAACACCTATTAAACATAGAAATTTTACCAGTTTTCACTTCGTTAATCCACATCTTAAATTTAGCCTTAAATCCATTTATTTTATCAGTGCAACAGAGTATGTTTTTATTTCTTCCTTGCATTTTACGATTAAGTTCGTTAAGATGTTCATATATATCAGTTAAATACGCAAGTTTCTGTAGCCAGAAGCTATCTTTCAAAATATTATGGTAAGAAGTGTCATTCTCGAAAAAAGTTTTTAATTTCTCTTTAAGTTTATAAACTCTTGACAATACTCTTCCCCTTGACAGCCAGCGTACTTTAGTATGAAAAAGTAAAGACTGATGTTCTGACCCCATTTCTTCGCATAAAATGGAGAACAGCCGAGATTGAAGTGGCCTAGATTTAATAACGTTCACCATTGTTACTATTTCGTTTAACGTGACTTTTAGATCTTCTGGTAAACTTTGAGACATAATAGCTTCCCTGTGGATAAAACAGTGTGTGTTATTTGAATTTCATTATTTTCAGAGAGAACTTTAGCCACCAAGCCTTTAACAGTTCCTGTCATTGCAGCTGCACCATCTGTACATAAGCTAATGCAATTTTTCCAATATATATTTTTATTGACAAAGTAGTCTCGTTGATGACTTTAAATATTTCTTCCCCAGTTGTTCGATTGGGAAGTTCTTTGCAAAATAGATAATGTTCTTTCATTTCTTTTTCGTCACAAATTCGAACAAATACCATAAGCTGAGCACAATTACTACAGACTGTAGTTTCATCAACCTGTATCGAAAAATTTTCTGAATCTTTAATTTTTTGAATTAACGTTGTTTCTATGTCAATAGACATTTCATTAATACGCCTACTAATTGTATTATTAAAGTGGCACTTTTTAAATTTTTTTTGCTTCTTTGGCTCCAAACATATGTCGAACAATTTCTATGCAAGATGGTAAAATTAAAGATTCAGCTATAATGTGCTGTTTTTTAGCTTTAGCTACTGATTTTGCAACATTGTAGCTAGCTTCTTGAGCTCGTTTTAACACTGTGGTTGCTGAATTCATAAAAATACTTTGTTTTTTAGTATCAATTTGTATTCGCTTAAAAAAATCAACACTCTTTTCAGCATAATTGGAATGTCTGGTTTTAAGATGTCGCAGAAGTTTACTTGGCACCATTGTTTCATTTAATAATGTTTCCCGGCATATAATACAATGATGTTGAATACTTCCAGGATTTTCAACACTTGAGAAACCAAATCTGATGTATTCTTCGTTATATTGTCTATTATGAGTTGGTTTCCCTTTTTTCTTTGGAATCTGTTCCACATCTGTTCCAACTGTTTGTTTCTCGCTTCTTTTTAAAAATTTATCCATAATTTCAATTTTGAAAAAGTTTTACAAAAAATACTTTCCAATACCTATATAATAATATTGAAATATATTTCTAAACATATTTAATAAATTCTTTTTATATTTACCTTTAAACTTAAATATTATAAAGCAAGATCTTACGTTACTGGTCACTACTGTTCACAAAAATAAACTAAATACTAAAAAAAAAGAATACCGAGATGTGACTATTCATTCACCCGTTATATTTTTTGCAGAGTCTACTTTCTTTTTTGAGGCCAGCCATTCCCTTTAACTCGTACACGAATTTGTCTATTTCTTTACTATTTTCGACACTCTCGTAGACCCACTTTTCGTCATCACAGCGAGCTGAAATTTGGCACACAGGTTCATGTCGCGTGACAATTGAATCTATCAAAATTTGAACCGGAAATTTCCATGGAAAACCCGGAAAATCGGGAAAAATCATTTGAAAATTTGGTACAAATTTGATTAGTGATAAATCCGTTTCAGGAAAAATGCAGAGTTTTCCGAAAAATTTTCCGGAATTTTTCGACTTTTCCGGAAAACTTTCCGGAATTTTCAAACTTTTCCCAAAATTTTCCGTTAAAAAAGTTTTCTAAATTATGCAGGATCAAGTTCTCTATCCACTGGCATCATTACTTTCTCTCCGACAATGTTGAAAACTTGCAGAAAAAACCGAGGAAAATTCATGTAAAACGCTTTTCCGGAGATTTTCCGACCAAGGAAGCGTTTGAGCGTTTTGCAACCTAAGACAAAGTTGGAGAGCGAAATGAGTTGCATAAAGTTGCTTTTATGGAAAACTCCATGGAAAACCCGGAAAATCGGGAAAATCATCGGAAAAATTTTCATCGATATGATTAGTTATAAATCTGTTTCAGGAAAAATGCAGAATTTTCCAATTTAGTTAACGTGAAAAAGGTAGAAAATAAAATAAGTAAAAAAACGAGTTTTCAAACAAAACTGAGGCAAGCCACATGAAAAAGTAGAAAATAAACTTTTCTTCACACACAGAGGTGGACTCAGATTTTATTCGCTGACAATCACCGATATATTTCAGTATGATCAATCAGAGGTAAGAAGTGATTTAATTCATGAAGAGAAAGAATATTCAAGAGAAATGTCCCAATCAAAAAATCTGAGTCGACCTCTGTATGTGAAGAAAAGTTTATTTTCTACTTTTTCATACGGTTTGGCCTCAGTTTTGTTTGAAAACTCGTTTTTTACTTATTTTATTGAATTTTCGACTTATTATACTTAATTGAAAAAAAAATTAATATGTAAATATTAGTCGAACAATATTTATCACTTCATAAGGAAATTTAAAAAAATCCAGAATTATCTAACGGCGCATCGCAAATGTTTCACGGCACACTGGTTGGGAAGCTCTGATCTAGAGGACAATAACATTATTGCTAAGAGTCAGTATGGATTTAAAAGTAAATGTAGTACGTCGGATGCGTTATATGATGCAACTACATATATATATAAACTCTTCAATGGATGCTGGGGAAAAAATATGTGCTGTTTTTCTTGATATTAAGAAGGCTTTTGATACCATCAACCATAAAATCTTATTGGGAAAACTTTCTAACATAGCCTGAATCCTATCTCCGAGGTAGAGTGCAATATGTCAGGATAGGGAATATAGTAAGTAATCCACTGATTCTTGTTGTGGTTGTACCACAGGGTACAGTACTAGGCCTCATATTGTTCTTAATTTACATAAATGATCTATGTCATTTGGAACAAGACAGCATTCAGGGTCATGATGACACAGTAGTAATATTCAAAAGCAAGAACTGGACACAAAGCACTTTCTTACTTTACTTTGGGTCCTAAAATTTATAACATTCTACCAAATGCTATTAAAGGTTCCTTAATTGATGAGAATTATAAAATAATACTTAAGTAATTTGCTTTCAGGCATCCTGATACATTTAAGGATTGTTTTGCATGAAACTTATAATATCAGCTTGCTATTATATTGAGTCAAAATTTTAAACTGGCAATAGGTCACGCACAATCACTTAAACTATTAGATATTAAGTTCAACTTTGCTATTAAATGAAGTCTAAATACGTTGAATTTTGAACTAGTATTAAGAAACACTTAAACAATTAGTTATTGATTAAATAAATTTTTAATCCGCAGCTTATGTGAATTGCAGGCTGGTAAATTCTTGAAATATGTAACTATCTTATGTAGTATAATGAAGCCACAATAAATAAAAAAAAAAAAAAAAAAAAAAAATAAAAAAAAAAATAAAAAAATATTACGAAATTTTCTAAATTTCTTTCTCTTCTTCTTTGTGATTTTATGTAATTTAATTTGCTCGTTTTATAATTTATAATTAAAACATTTTATACTTTTTTCTAATACTAATAACAATAATCATTTCTCATAACTCCAACATAATTTCACAGTTCACCTTAATTTTCATAATATCTTCTGCTGACACATAATTTTTCTTGGCGGTTATTTATAAATCGTTTTTGTTTTTTGTTATTTAACATTAGCAAAAATTCTATTTCTTGTAATTATTCAAGTTTTCTAAATATTTTGTCGCATTCTATGTATACTCACACCGCTCACTCGCACCTTTGCATGTATTGATTTTTTACATGAATCGTGTAAACAAGAGATTCACCACCAAAGTGTGGATTTAAAAATTTTTATTTAGCGATTTTTGTACGTGACGTGAAATATTCATTTGAATTTCCTTCATTTATTCGCGTCTCATGTGCAGGACGAGCATGTACGTGTTAAGTCCTGTTAAGGCTGGTGCCATGAATGCCATAGAAACAGAATTACAAGTTTAAATGTGTTTCGTTTTTGTGCTCCTGCAATAGAATCCCGGGTGCGAAAACAAAATACCTATTTGCATATTTTTATTAAAAAGCAGAATGATAATAAAAGAGTCGCAACGCAAATGCTGCCATGATCTATGATTTAATTTGAATTGTGGCCTTGATATTTTTGACTGTTTATATGTATGAGTGTAGATTTGAGAATGTTTTTATGTACATAGGTATTTTTGTGAACTTGAGTCAATTTCTTTAGTTTATGTTAATAATGCTTTCCGCTTTTGAACTGAGTTGACATTATATAAGTTTAATTTTTAAGAAGAAATGTCTAATGAGCAATGACGAAATATTTTTTTGATTATAATTGAATATTAATGGCCCGAGCAAGGAGCTTTGTGGAACTCCTATGAGATGTATGAAAGCGGTAATGAAATATGTAGGTATATCGAAATTCGAACAGTTTTTATAGTATTACGGAGGTTAGTGCTTGAGTTTTGCAGATGATAGAATTAATGTTTTTTTTTTTTCATTTTTATTATATTTCGAAATATTCGCATTTATGTTCTATATGTCAATCAGCGCATTTTATGTTTTATGAAAGGGAATAAAAAGAAGTCACAAGATTCTAAGTGAGGACTGTAGGGCGAGATGAGTCATATCAATCAGTTCTACTCTTGAAACGGTCAGGAAGTAAAGAGTCTGTCTGTAGTAGGTATGCATTTTTTTGAAGCTCAACAAGACAATAAAGGCAAAAGGAAACGAATTATTAATTCTAATGAAAGTAGCCGTGTGACAATGTCTATATATTGTTGCTCTTGAACTTACTGGAGAAGGCTATACCACATTACCACAATACAGTTCGAGAAAATAAATCAGCCCCACATTTCATTATATGAACCGAAAGTATTTTAAAAGATGAAAGAAGGCCTATGTCGTGAAAATAAGTTAGAAGACTCTCTTTTTGACAATGCAGTTAACGCTGTTTCGCTTGCACCGGGCCTAATATTCAAGTTTTGACATGATAATGACAATAGAAGACAATAGAAAATAGAAATGCCACGTAGAGCTTAGTGAGAGAAGTTTTTAATTTATTTTCTGGTAGAAGAGCGCATATTTAGAAAATGTTCATGATGCTTTTACAGAAGACTATACAAACAAATAAGAACAACTTAGTCGTTTCAAAAAATTCTTTCAGACAGAACTAGGAAATTATTGCAATTTGAATTGTGATGTTACTTTGTCTAGGTTAGGTTAGGTAAAACGGGTAGTGATAGAGATATCCAGCCTGCTTTACTTAGACCTCCAGCGGGCTCATTGCCTTGCACCTTGGACTTAATAATATAATAATATAATAAAATAATAAAACCGCCATGATACATATGAGCTTTTTAGTTTGCAGCTCCCCAGACTTGAAAAGAAGTAGCTAATAGTTTACCTCTTTTATTCATCAGAGCGGGGTACTCGCAAAGTAGGTCTTGGACGGGTTAAATTTCCTCCGAATCCTTACATCTCCTGCAGAACTCGTTTGTGACTATTCCTAGTCTACTAGAATGGTCTGCTATAGCTAATGACCCATAATGACCCCTACTAGATTCCTGCTATCAGTTCTATTACCATTATAGAGTTCTTTTGTTCTCTTTCTATCATATGCAGATAATAATTGGCTCGAAATATGGCAGGTTTCTCTGTTGACTCACCGGAGGCCTGGTTTTTGATAGGCGCCCCTGATGATCTCTTCTTTTAGAGATCCGATTTGGGATTGTCATATAAGCCACTGCTGGGGAGCTATCCATTTCAGAGCCCTCAGTCATCTCAACAGCCATCTCATTGTCTTGGATATGGGTATGGCCAGGTATCCAGCATAGGGTGCTGTGTAGTTAATTCGTCAAGGCTGGCATGGCATAACTGTACCAATCTAGATTTTACCAGCACAGCATTCAACACTTTAATGGTTGCATGGCTGTCAGTGTATATGCTGATGAGCTGCACGTACTCTCTGTACATAGATACCATTAACGCCGTCTAGTAAATCGATACAAGTCTGGCTGAAGGACACTGCATTTGTTCGGTAGTCTATAAGACTCGTGTCATTGGCAGTCTCTGTAGTACACATCAGCCCCTGTATTCGCACTCATCTTAAATTTATCTGTAAATATAGAAATATCGGATGTTACAACCTGCTCCTTCCAGTCCCAATCACTCCTGGTGGGCATCTATGCATTAAAACCCCCACCAAAAGTAGGAAAGCTATTTGATAGTCTGTTTCTTCCCTGCAGACACTGGAGTCTATCTTCTGGATTATATTGGAATGCTGAAAACTTCTCGCCATTTACCAACCCCCGCTCTTAGCCTGACAGTGCTGATTACCACTACACTTGTACTTTCAGTGCTGCGGTGGGCGTGGTGCACAAACACTTAATTATTCTCAAGCAAGCAGCCTTCTGGGTTTTTGACAGCACTTCCAGGTTACAGAGAAGCCGTGTAATTGGGTCTAAAAGGAGTCATGTATTGTATGAACTATTCTCAAATTGTGATTTTCAAAGGTTATAGAATTGCGTATAGAAGATGAGGAGTTTTACGAGTAGCTATAATGTGATGACAACTTGGAATGTTTTGGAAAATTAACAAACAGACAAAGAGATAGTAGATGATCCTTGAAGCAGATCGTCCAGGCAGTGATGAAGAAATATTTGACATTCTTGAAAGTAGTGCTTCTACCAATAAGGTATCAAGCCGGAAGGATGCGATTCTTGCGCTGGATCTTGTGCACAAATATTTACTTGCAAATGTTCTCGAATTAAGAAACCTAAATTTACTCAAAGAATAGTTTATAGAAATGTCCATAAAGTCCAAGGTACAAAAAGAGATTTCTGATTATTTTATGTGAATCTAATGGTGTATAAGTATATTTTGTCATATACATTATATACAGGCTGTCCCAGGAAATATTGTTAAGCCGAAGTCCTGAGGTAGAGCACTCCCACGGGTACCCGAATCACCCATGTATGCTCTGCGATTTTTGTAGTTTACGAGTTATGATTTTTTCGAGATTTTTTACCAAACTGCTAATTCGAAGACATTTTTGGTCATAGTGACTTGAATAATTCAGACAAATTGCTGATTTTTTTTCCCAATTTAGCTGAGTGTTAGGCCCAATCAATGCAAAAAGATTTGATTCCATAGCTCATACCATTTCGTCAAAAGAAATTTTTAAATTACATACAATTCAAAATAATAAAATGTGCCGAAATCTTTCAAAAAACTTGAAAAAAAAATTAAGTAATTTTTTTTCCCCCAAACTTATTTTGAAAACTTCATTTCATATGGGCATCATTTAGGTATGAAGTATCCAGAGAAAAAAAATCTTCTACCAATTGCAGTTGATAATGAGCTGAGGTAAACAATGAAACCCGTTTTCTGATCGGACATAACCCTACCACGTTAGAGTCAATTTAAGGTGCGAAGAATCTAGCACCTCAGTTCGAATAGATTTAAGACTTATTACGTTTTGAATAGAATTTTAGCTATAATACCAAAGAGATATCTCAATAAAATTTACACGGTAAATAGCCAATGAAATAGGGAAGTTTTAAAATCGCTTTTGAGTGAAAAAGTTATGTGACTGTTTTTTTTTTTTTAAATTGCCCTCAAAGATTTTGGCACTTTTTATTATTTTGAACTTTATGGAATTTAAAAAGCTACGGAATCAAATTTTTTGCATTGGGTGGGCCTAACACTCAACTATATTGGGAAAAAATCAATAACTTGTCTCAATTATTCAAGTCACTAGACCAAAAATGTATTCGAATTAGTAATTTGGTAAAAAATCATAACTCGTAAACTACAAAAAATCGCAGAACATACATGGGGTTATTCGGGTACCCCTAAGGGTGCTCTACCTCTAGACATCCGCTTGACACTATTCCTTGGATACCCTGTATATACGTTCTTGTTGAATACAATTTCTTGGCAAATTTATGTTATTTTTTCAAATTTAAGTATAAGCAGCTACTCTATTATAAGAAATAGTTCGTTTGTTGTATCTTAAATCCCGAACTTTTTATAATAGAATATATTGTGCTTGTAGTTGGCTATCGCTTAACAAAAATTCGATTATTTTGTGCATTTATTCGGGGATTTTTATAAAAGCACATTTTGTGTTTATAATCGGGCTTATTGTTTATAAGCAACACCCGCTTAAAAGCACAAAAAAATCGGCCCTTGTTCATGCGCTTTTATGCGGGGATTACTGTAGCTAAAAATTCTCAATCAAATACCTTCTTGAATTCTCTTTCCCATTCAACTTAGTATACGACATGCTTGTCTTTGATACTTATATCCTTGTCCTTGCTACTATAGAGCTGGTTTGATTGACAATATAATTGCGAAAATTTCAGCTTAGAAATTATTGATGTGCATCCCAAGCGTATACAATATTCCAATTCCAGGCTTAGGATAGAAAACTTAAGCACAAAGTTATTTATATGTGAAGTAGATATTCCTGAAAATTTATAGAGCTTCCTGGGGTAATCTGAAATTATTTTGCTCTTGTGAGGAACGCTCAAAGATAGTTAGCGTTTTGTTTAGTCATGGAACAAAATAGTCCACATGGAAGTTGCACAGCAGTAGGTCTGATGATTTCAACTTCACATGGTGGCTTAATGCCAGAAGGATGTAACTACAATTTTGCCAATTTTGAGTTAAGATTGGAATTTGCTTATAGTTTGGAAGTCATTTTTGCATATGTCTGACCGCTATATCCATAATCAAAATATATACATAGACATATACTGTTTGTGTAAATACAATAAGGCGGTAAGAACTGAAACGAGGATATTTGCATTTTTGTAGATACATTCTTCTGACATTAAGCCATCTGCTCAAATAGAGTCAAGATTTTATCCTAGCGCCAAGGAGAAGTGATATGTCATGAAACTTGTTGTTTGTTGCCGGAATGAACGATTAAATTCTGTACATGGATGAAAGGAAGATGTTTTTTTTTATTTTTTTTTATTTAATCAACAAAGACCAAAGACACACTTATGAAGAAAAAACTATTGTGCGACTGCGAACCTCCTTAACAATTTGTTAACCCCAATTTCCTCTATATAGTTATACTATAAAACTACATCTCCTTTTATCTAAATCGTCCTAGACTACCGGGGTAATTTTAATAATTTCTTCTCTAATCTTATATAATATTTCTCCACCAAACGAACCCAAGATCCATCCATATTCGTATAAAATACATACGTAGGTAAACATTGTATTCCTCCTTCTTCCTCCGAAAATCCTGAGTAACGTTTATCCATTGGCAATAAAGGCCCAATAAAGGAATTTCAGTTTATCCATAGAACAACAAAGAAATATTCTTCGAACACTATAAGAGGAGAGTTGCTTCGATATAGAATAGAGACGTATAGTAGTTGTCATGGAAACAATCCCACAAAGCATTATAATCACCTCTTTAGCTCTTCTATGAAGGTGTAAACAGTTCCCTAAAGTGGGTCCCCCCTCAGGCATGAATAAAGTGTACAGGTGCGATTGTGCTTATCCGAGGAGCATTAGAGTTAAGCATGGATTCCAGCACCTTACTGCCGGCCACTATAATGCTTTCGAAAGAGAACTTTACAACTCCCCGGGGTGTAATTTTCACCTGCCAGATGGAAATCGTTTTTATATAACACTTCCTCTAGTGGTTTCAGTTACCTTTTCTTCTCAAGTTTTTGTTGTAAGTATATAGGGATTACTGCAGTGACGGAGGATGAATACTTAAGTAAGTATACCTACTATACAAATCCTTTATACGGGCAGACGAGGGGGATCGGTTCTTGTATAAGTATGTATTGTATACTCTAAGTCGACTGGAGGATGCAAGTTTTGTTGCTAAAGTCAGGACTCTCAGGATATAGTCTTTATGAAACTATAATATAAGATGTTCACTGCATTCATGTATCTACTATCTTTGAACTATACAATGCTGGGAGGCATATTTATATATACATATATATATATAATATTATTATGTATATGCATATCCGTTCTAAGAATTAGTTTCGAGTCTTACAAAGGATGACATCGGTATTTAGATTGCAGTCCTTAAATTTCTTTTGACAACTGCGGAAATATATTTGCTTGACCAGGGTAGTAGCGGTGTGCAGTTAGAAATAAATAATTCAAGGGCTAATCGATGGCATCATTTTTGACTTTGTGGTATAGTTAAATATGTTTGTATGTATGTAGGTTGGTATATGCAGGCCATGGGGCACAGGAAGCTGACGTCGGAAAACAGGAAAAGCATAGGAACCACCTCATGCAAATAAATTAAATTGAAATTTTAATTCGGCCAGGTTTGTAGAATAGAAATTAAGCTCTGCAAATTGTGTAGTATATGGTAGGTATGTGCTTTGTGCAAATTAAAATTGAATGGCTCCGAAAAGTGGAAGCTTTTAGGGTAGAACACATACCATACGTACCTATGTACATACATATGTATATACATATATACATATAGATGGGGGGGCTCACAATTGTTTGCTCAAACTAATTTAATTAATGCGATTCCGTTTCTACTATAGACTGAATGAGCTTTAAGTAGTAAAGTTCGGGGTTTATACCCACACATAGTTTCATGAATTTAATGATTTTATTTTTGATTTTTTCATTTGTGTTTATGTGTTTTTGACTGAGGTATGATATGGGTATATTTGCCAAATGCATATAGAGTAATGTGGTAAGTTGAGCATCTACATATATCTTGCAAGATCTTTTAACTATTATCATCAGTTCAGTAGAGGGTTTTTTGAGAGCCTTTTTCAAAACTATGGGTATTTTGGGGGCATCTTAAAATCTTTCATTCCATAGAAATATGTTGTAGTAGGACATGATTCATACTACATCATCAGCGTCAATTTAATTACCATAACGAAATTTATAAAATATTTACGACTCTTCGTTGTAGTTATTTTTTGATAGATTCCATTAGTTTTTATAATCAAATGCTAGTAAACGAGCAGTTTTTTTGTATCCATATTGGTAAGTTTTATTTGTGAAATGTGTGAAAAAATAGTGAAAAATAAAAAAAACAATGTAAGTACTAATCATCAAGATAAATAAACTTATATCTTTTTATTTTGTTTTATTTCTTAAACATTAAAATATATGGACAGACGACAGCTTAAGGTTGATCGTATGCAAGGGAAACAAAAAGATTTCTGCACTGTAAAACAATTAGTTAAAACGACAAATCACGATTAGTTAATTGCACATTAGCAATTCGTGTAAATTGATTTTAAAAAACAATTAAGTAATTAACAAAATTGGAAGTGCTAATTAGTTGTAATTTCTTATTGGAATTAGTTGATTTGCCCTTAGTTGTTTTGGAAAATACTTTCGATGTATAGCTTCCAATTCAATTAGTTCACTTAACAAATGTTTGATGATAAATTAACTAATCATATTTCAGAAGACGTATTATTAAAATCATTATATAAAATTACTAATTTTTTCGCAGCAGTTTGTTTTTAAGTATATGATTTGTTATATTAGCGAATTTATGTAATTAATAAGATCAACAAATAAATTGATAGAATTTTTTAGTATGATGTGACATTACAATTTTCTAAATTAACGAATTACATTAGTTGATATGAATAATATAATTCGCCCATAAGTCTTCTTACTGAGTTTATCATTTCGCTGGTAAAGCATATTGCTAATTAAGAAAAATGAATTGGAAACCCGCGCATAATATTCATGTATTAATGGTTATTTTCATTTTTTTTCCGTCTGTCGATAAATCCAGAACGCTTTGACTTAAAGAGTAAAAATTCCGTATATGACATTTTCGAAAATTAATAAATATAATTTTAAAAATGGAATAAATCTTGAATCTCGTGGTGTTGTCATACAAAAATTACAATATTTTAAGTTTACTGGGAAAACGTTTAGCGCCAATTTGATCTTGTATTGAGAAATTACCTGCGAAATTAATTATTATCATTTTTACTGTTACTGTCATTTACCATAAGAAGGCTGTGATGCACTGGATAGGCGTTTGGATTTCTTTGAACGACAACACATCGTGAATGATGTAATAATATCAGGTATTCCTTTTATTGATAATGAAAACCTTCTACAGATGTTTACACATCTTTGTTCGCAATTGGATATCGATAGAGCGCTCAAACCTTTAAACATTTTTCGTGCCAATAAAAACAAGATACGCTCCACATTAATAGTAAAATTTTCAAGCACTACTGATAAAATGTTCTTCATGTAAGCGGTGCGTAAAGTAATTAATAATCGACGTAATGATGGAATGAATAATATACTGCTAAGCGATGTGGGCATTGGTCAAATGAATGATCCTCCACTGCCCATATAGGTATATTAATGAAAGCCTCACTATGAAGAATTACTCCATTAAAAGGAAAGCCATGGCTCTTAAAAAAGAAAATCGTCTGGTAGCAGTAACTAGCAGATCAGGACGTGTTTGGGTACGGAAATCTTCTAATGACTCCGCTAGACTTATTGTTTTCATCAATGATTTGCTTAAGCTGGCTGTACAAACCTAAATGGGTGGTTATTGGATCAAATATGAGATCTTTCCGTTCTTTTACATTCAATCTCTATTTAGTATTTGAATTGTTAGTTTTAAGTTGTTTGAATTGCCTACTTATTTTAGTTCTAATGATGGTAGATACTAGTATTATTAATGAGCCTGTGTTGCTTTACATTCTTTAAATTGTTAAAAATGTACATTCTTTGTTTTATATTTCCAATTGAGTCGAACTGGTGCTATTTTTATTATTAATAATCCTGCACGAATGGTTGATACAGGTAGAACGCGGGTCTTGCTAAATATTCTAAGCAAACAGCACAATAGTTTGAATGTACTCATATTAATGCGAGAAGTCTACTGCCCAAATTTGATGAACTACGTGATATGCTGGTTGATTCACCATTTGATGTGATTTGCGTATCAGAGAGCTGGCTCAAACCGGAGGTTAATGATGTCACCATATATATTCCTGATTACAGGGTTGTGCGTAATGATAGGATTGGACGCCGAGGTGGTGGGCTGGCTATTTTTTTCTGACTATAAGGTAAATGAAGTGGAATATATTTCTTTGCGAATTAAATTCAAATAATGTAAATTGCTTGATTGGGGTTGTTTATAAACGACCTAACTGCCACTTACTTAACTCATTCAGCAATGACTTAATGTGTATTGCTCATCAATACCAACATATTATTATTGGAGGGGGATTTCAACTTGAATTTTCTCGCGCCATCTAATCTCGCCAACTCCTTCCAAGTTGTATTGGACGCACTCGATTTTCACAGAATTAATCAGCATCCAACTTACTTTGCGTTCAGTGTACCCTCTCTTTTAGATCTTTTTATTACTGCCGATATTTCAAGAGTTTTGTTTTTTCAACAGATTTCAATTCCTGGCTTATCTGATCATGATATGATAATGCTTACTTATGACTTGCAACTCGAAAGGGCCAGTTTACCCACATCATACTCATACTACAATTACAAAGAAGTTGATATTAATGCTCTCTACAATCATGCAGAATCATTTGAATGGAATTGCGTATCCCACATGCCATATGTAAATGACCAAGTCAATTTTCTTAACTCTGCTCTTCATACTGTCCATGATAGGCATGTTCCTTTAGTTACTAGGACCATAGTATATCCACAATGTCCTTCGTTTTCATCACATATTCGCAAACTTATATCAATTACAGATTTTGCTTACTGGATGACACGTTATCAATCCTGTTGGTATCGACAGCACAGCAAAAGAAGAAAAGATTCAAATTCTTAAAAAAAAAATCCAGGAGCGGTGGTTAGAGCACACCCACATAATTCTTGTTAATAGTTCCGATGTTACCTGCACTAAATCCCACCAGCCATTGAGAACGCATATAGACTCATTCCAAATTTTAATTTTACTTTATTTTGTTAGTAAGGTTTTACTTTATACCGGAAACCTAAGAGGCATACTTAGAAAAATGTAGCCATGCAGTAATTTTCCAAAATTTTAAGAAATTGTGAGGATGTAAAATTTGCATTGAAAATGTCCAATACTAAAGAAGTAGGTGACGGCAATAAAAGTTTTTTAGAAAGGAGTTGATACATATATGATAAGGTCCCGCCACTTCTGACTTCATTCCGATAATTACACAGATTTACACAACTAAATGTAAAGTCAGCTGTGTTGCCACAAGAGAATTATTACAATCAGAATTTTCAATCTCCCATACACACCGACTGGGGTTCTCCTGAAATTTTACCATAATTTTTTAGATGGGTCAAAAACCTCTTCAAGTACTGTACTGGCTCTTCACCGCACGAATTCTAAATTTACATCAATCGATATGTTGGGGCTGCATTCCAGATATCATTCAAATGTCGAATGAATACCAGAAACTGGTCGAAAGAATTAACAATTGCAATTGTTGCAAAAAAGACACAACATCTCAACTGGTTTACGTCTAAACAATTCATATAGCTACCATTGAAATTCTGCGACACCGCAGTATGAAATTAAAAGCTTCTGATTCTTCAAATTTAGTCTATAAACTTTGAAGAGGATGCTATCATCCAAGTATCAAACACTGCAGATTTTACTGCAGTTTCAGTGTTAGTACTTTGTCCTCTGGCAGACACTTTTTTTTATATTTTAGCACTATAATAATATTATATTCGCTCTCTTTGCCTTTCTTTCCTAGTTTCAGCATTCAAATGACCTTCAACTTAGAAAGAATCCTATTGCTAACAGAGCCTCGTTCATTAATGGAGGCCAGTGGGGCATGAACTAAAACCCATAGAATCATAGCCCAATTCTTTATCCATTATAGGTAAATTTGCACAAATACACAATTACATAAAATCCATTAGCACTCCTTTTATTTTTGTAGTGAATTCTGCCGATGTAGAATTTATTCAACGAGAACTGTTTTTTTGTTTTTTTGTTTATTCCAATAAATCCCGACCAATATCCAAATAAAAAGTGACGTTAAAAGCAATACTGGGAATAATATACAAAAAAAAAAAAAAAGGATAGAAACCAGAAAAACACGGATCATCCGTCATCGGTAAATGGCAAAAAGCAATCTTGTTGATGTTTACCAGAAAACTCTTTCGAGGATACCTACTACATACATGGAATTGGAGTCACTCCATGGATGTTGGTGATAAAAAAAACCGTGAAGAGAATACTCTTGGAAATGTCTAGGAGAGGAATTCCAATTTGTCGCGTCTCCACTTTTTCCACTGTTTTTCCTTGAATCCTTGGTTATCTTGTGGTGCCAACTGAAATGAGATAGAAGAATCACTACAGAGTAGTGGTGCCAGAAAACTTATGTAGGACATAGGTACAACCTATACATATTTCTACAACTACACCAGTCCATAACTTGCAATTTAACAGCGACTATACGACATTTTCTAGCACAAAACTGTAGAAACAAATACACCAGCGAATCGTGGACATTATTGAAAGTTGTGCAAATATGCTACTACATACCTACTTATATCGAGAAAATGTGACACATATGCTGGGCAAAAAGTTTCAGTCGGCAATGATTTGTAGGAGTTGCATAGTTGGTACTATACTGTCTATGCTACATACAGATGAAATGTTATATGTAGATTAGATACATACATATATAAAATATATGAATCTAATGGGGGAAGTACCTATACTTCACAAGAAAACTGCTGATTTTCTACATTATAATCATTCAGTTTGTTGTAGTGTGAAGACAGGAAAAGCTTACCTTTCTGGAGCTGGGGGTATGCCACACGTGTGCTACTGGACCCTGTTGAAGGAGATGATTCAGAAAATTTTATTCAAAGATTTCATGATTCTATGAGAAACTTTATGAAAAGCATTTCTTCGTCGCTTTTATTGATTACGAACAATTTTATAGGAATAAAGGAAATAATAATGTTAACACGGACAAATTTCGCATTAGATGTATCAGGATTGGATTTAAAAACCACAATCCATCATTGCATAGATCATACTTTTTGACCACATTAGAACTAGTTTTATATTTCTTCAGCTCCTCTACTAAATCCTTCCTTCTAATATAAAATCAACGATGCCTGTGCTAGATGATGTATCCAAAGCGTAAGCTATTCAAATCTGTCGATAATGAGGTTTTATTTAAGTAGTTATGTCTCAGTTCGGCTAACTATCTATGGCTTTTGAAAAAAAGAATTTATCAATAAAAACAGGAATCACATACATAGTTAACTTAAGGTACAGCCATACATTGCCTTTTACCAAAACCTTGGAGAATACTTCACAAGCCATGAAACAGACTCCCTCACTACCACATGACAGCCCTAACGGAGTCCTAACATTCTAAAATACTTGCAGTGTTTTTATGTAAAAGGGACAAACGTTTGATTTGAATAGCTTCTCCGCCCTAAAATACTATTCATACAGAAAAATTGTATTCTCATAATCTTCGGTTTGCTTTCTTATCTTCCGAACCGAAATAAAAATTTTATACCTTTCCTAACAAAATTATTTAAAAAAATTTATTTTAACCAAATGACAAGGATTTCTCAAACAAAAACTCCCAGCTGCGTAATCATCGAATGTAGCTGCGTACAGATTTGGACTCCGGCTGCACATACACACATGCAGTTATTACTCAGCTGAGAGGTATTGAGCTTAAAATGGTAAGGTTACTTTGTAATCAAAACTATTTTATTAAGTAAGGTATATAGTAGGTGTAGCCTTTGGAAAGGTAAGGAACCGAGCTTTAAATTACTAGAAGACTATTTTCCTGTATGGATAGTAGTTTAGGCTTTATAGCAAATATAAAGTCAATGTTTGGCACTTTTCCATAAGTATCAATATGCTAAAGAACGGACTCCCAACACACACATATAGATTTCTATTTCATGGCTTGGGAAGTATTCTCGAGGCTTTTGCATAGTCGGATAAAACGACACATTGGTCTTTCCACGACATGTAAGTGTCCGAAGCATTCCCAATAGTATTATTCATGTTTTTCAGTTGCTTTACAGATGACAACAAGAATAGCAGTTTCCAACACTATCTTGGAGCGTATTAGCGGAGAAAAGGAAAAAAAGTGACTCCTGAAGTATTTTTTACTAGGATTTGTATTGTGTTTTTTCGGTATTAAGTATTGATTTTATTTACTATGCTATTTTTGCCGGACTACTCCTATTCTAAAAGAGCAATTGATGTAACATTCATAGATATGCGATGAATAATAATATTATTATAATTATTTTATTTTACCCTTGGCGATTTTAGGTAAAATGACATACCTTGACCAAGGGAAAATTGACATATCTTAGCCAAAGGCAAAATGATATACACCTAACCCTCGATTTGCACGGTACTCGATTTGCACGGTTTCGGTTTAACACGACTGAAAAACTGAGGAAAAATTCCATTTATATTATACTAATTTTCAGTAAATCACGGTGACAAAAATTTTTGAAAAAACAAATTCAAAATCTAAAAAAAAATACTACCTAGTACACAGTTATCTCGCCTGATCAGTTCGAATAGAATGCATTACAATGAAATATTGTTGGGTTGCTTGTGCGTTCATGCTTTCATTTGAATGAGCTGAAAATATTGTTGCTTGAACTTTCAAAAGAGGAGAACAAGGCCCACAATGCAACAGAACAGAATCAACCAAGGAAAAGGATAGTAATTAAGGAGTAAGCACAGTTTCGATGGCAGACGGCAGACTTTTGCAGCAATAGGAACAATTTTCTCCAGGAACGTTTTATGGAGCGTTTATTAGTGTATTACATAGGAATGGATTGGGACTGGATTGAAACGAGGTTGGGATCCGAAAATTGGTTCCTGGAACGCAGGCTACAACAACGCCCATTATTCACCCTCCAGAAGTCCCAACCGGATGCTCTAACAAAATTCAAAATTGGCCCCCAATTCTTCATTCCGACTCTATCCTATGCTGGTGACCCCTGAGAAGAGTGTCCAGTGAGAATTGATACTAGAGTTCTCATGGTTGGCTTGCTTAGTCCCAGTAACTCTTTCGTTTCATTTGCATTGGGTACGCCCCACAACTCCTTTGTGGTTCTACCTGAGGAATCATTCAAGCAAAGGCGACTGTGTTGGCAGTCGGTCCAAGTCGGGATAGTAGAGGCAAAGGTGTTTTGGTGCGATCCCAATTGTGGAAGAGATTTCCTCCGAGGATGCACGAAGACGAGCAAGTTTGTCCGCCTTTTATTCCCGCTAATGCCGCTGCGACCTGGCGCTCAAAGCACCAGTACCTCGTCGTTCTGAAAAAGGGAATTCAGGGTAGTTTTACATTCAAATACAAGTTTTGCGGTTGTAAAAGGTTTTGACAAGGCCTTAAGAGCTGCCTGGCTATCCGAGCAGATTGCAATCTCCTTGTTCTTAGTAGGTATCTTCAAGGATAACCTTGACTTCCGCCTGGAAAACCGTTACATGCTTTTCAAAGTGAATGGATATTTTCATGTGAGTCCACTCGCAGAAAACACCTGCTCCGGTGTTCTCTTCCAATTTGGAGCCGTCTGTATATATGAGAGGGTCTGTCAATGGTTGAAGCAAAGAATGTGATTTCCATTCTGCCACATCTGGAATTTTCGATTTAAAGTTGATTTTCAGCATAGTCTCGAAGAGATAGGATGGATTACTTACACCAATTCAAAGATGAATGTGAAACTCTTGTACCAGTGTAAATCCAGTTCCGATTGAAATGCAGCGCCCCCTTCTTGACATGTATATGAACGGCGTGTGTTGAGGATGATTCAAGAGCCCTCGAGCTGGTTGACTTGAGAGTGCCACTTAAACTAAGGAGACACAATCTTTGAATCTTCTCCAATATCTTGCGATGATTGGTGAGCTCCATTGCCTTCCACCACACCATAGAACTGTAGGTTAGCATTAGTCGGATTATGCTAGTATATATCCTAAGGATCATGCATGGTTTAAGTTGCCACTTTTTCCAATGGATATGTGGCACATCGCAAAGCCTCGAAGAGCTTTATTCACTCTGTCCTGTTTCCAGCTTAATTTTCTATTTAATATGATAGGTACCTAGATATTTTACTCTTTCCTTCAGTTCCAAACTTGTGAAGTATTCCTTTTCTTAGTAAAGAGGCATAAATTGTTTTCAATGGATTAATGTAAAGTCCGAAATCCGTACCCCAGTCCGTTCGGATCGCATTCTGCACTAGTTCGTAGAGATCAGATTCGTAGCTACCGGTGACCAAGATCACCAGGTCGTCGGCGTAACATACTGCTTTGTACCCATCTGGGTAAGTGTTGAGAGTCTTAGAGATCATCCATAATGGGCACCCACATCAAAGGTGATAAAATATCGCCGTGAGGGTGCCTCTCTATTTTTACTCTGCTTACCCCTCCCAGTTCGGCAAAGAGAATTCTATTGTTCAACATGTGTGCAATCCAGTGTTTTAGGGACCGGCTCACTCCATGTTTTGTTAGCGTTTCAGTGAACTTATATGAAGGACATTATTAAGGGCACCTCTGCATCCATAAAAACAGCCAGCGTATAGTGTTTAAGGAGGAAACCTTTTTCAATAGAGTGGATAACTAACTTTATTGAATTAATTCATCTAATACTAATTAATTTTTTATTTTCTCGATTTAATATGTGTGTTCGCCTGAATTTATGAAAAACTACACATGTACTTATTATATCGAAATATATTAATATAATGTGTAATATTGTTTTACTTTAGATGTATACTTTTTCAATATATGATATGAATTTAATTGCACAATTTCAATTTACACGATACTTTTGGAGAACGAATCCACCGTGTAAATCGAGGTTAAAGTGTACCTGCGTCATTTTACTCATGGATTCAAAAAATTATGTTATTTTCAGAGGTTGGGGAATACAAAAGAAATATAATATAAGCATACATCAGTTTAAAAGTGTATTCTTAAGACAAGTGGCTTTTTTAATTGAACTTAATATACCACACATGGAAAAGCTCATTATGTTTAAGAAATGTATAGAATGAGTTCAGTCCCGGCCTAGGTCCAGAACAAATTTCATCATTACGAACTCATCAATGAAATCATCAAATAGTGTTTGCTAGGGTTGTAGATTTAATTAACAACCCATGTCTTAGTCACACACTGAAAAAAAGATTGGTTGCTTTACGCCAATGAATTTGTTTCATCAACAAATAAAATATCAGTTGATTTTCAGCTTCCGAATCATATTCGTTAGGAAAACTTATTGGCATTAGTTGGTTTAGCTAATCTTGTTTAGGCATAATATTTGTGAATTCAACTAATTGTTTTGATAATCTTTTGGAATTGCGTATCCGAGAATCTTTTGTTTTTTCAACTACTTTTTTTTGTTGTTGAACTAACTAATTTTTATACATTAAACATTAGTAATCAACTAATCGAATTCGTTAAAATATACAATAAAATTGAAAAGTTCAACTAACTTTTAGTTGATCGTAATTAGAAAATGCTACGAATTTAATTACTTTTATTTTTATATGATTTAGAAAAAGGTAGTATACTAATAGGACGATACTCAACACTACCTCCAACGGAGTTTTTGGGAACAGGTATAACTTTGGAAAATTTCCAAGCAGCTGGGAAAGTCATGGTAGAAAAACATGTATTACAGATGTGAGCAAGAAGTTGAACAATATAAGCCGAGCATAATCTGATAAATCTGGGATTCAGACATCCTACTCCGGTCGCATTAGAAGTAATACTACACATTACTGTCGACACATCACTTGTAGTAACTCGGTAAAAGTCAAAATTAGATTCATGATCAGTGCTAAAATAGTCAGGATCCGATTCATTGATATCATTGTCTGCTCTAGCTGATGTAAATTGAACATTTAAAGAATGTGGATCAAGGGTGCACTCATTTTTACATGATCTAGCAATTCCACGCTTCCTCAAATTATTGCAAAGGACCTTCGTAGAAAGATTTATATTTAGCTTGGAAGCGTAGTATTGTCTTTTAGCATTTCTTATTGCTAAAGTTGTTCGATTTCGAAGAGTGCGATATTCTTGAAGAAATGCTATTATCTTATATCTCTTCCACTTGGCATTTTAAAAATTTAAGTGCGGGTAGCACAGGGCTCAAGTTTGGGTCCTACTTTATTTTGTAAGTCTAATCTAGAAAGTACGATTGACTTTCAGATCAATTTAGACAGTAAGTATTATTTTAATATAGCAACGTTGAATGGCACAAATAGAGGCAATCCTGTTAATGAAATGATTTGGTCTTATGGTTTATCTTTAATAAACTTTCTTCCCACTCGTCAACATTTTACACTTTACTCGATCTTTTCCTTGTAGCCGACCAAAATTGTGGGTTGTATCACAATCATCTGTCATTTTCAGCATTCTCAAAGTATGATTTGATATTTTTAACTTACAGGGGAGATGGGGGATAGTTGCAAAAAATTTACTATTTCTGTTAATAACACCGAATTTTAGATCATAAGAAAAACAATATTTCACTATAGAAAAATCTCAATATGTATGGAAGTAATAAAAATTAAGAAACTTTAGATCTTATGTTTATTTTTTGCAAAATAGAACATTCTACTGAAGAACTTCTCATGTTGCAAAGTACCCCATGTTTGGGGTAATTTGCGACATTAGATGGGGCATATTGCAACTACCAGGTTTAATGTTATGTGAATCGAATAACTAAAATTTGATTTTATAACTGAAATTTATTTATATATACGATCACAAGCTATGTAAATAGTTCTATAAGTTCTTTGGACTTACATAGCATTACCTTGAAGGTTAATATAACAAATTTTAATCTTGGCCACATATGTAGGCACCTAGCCATCTTTATTATAAATATATATATAGTTAATATTATAGAAAATATCAATAAACAAAACTTAACAATATTTCAATGAAAAAATAAAAAAAGATAAAAACTAAATTATCCTTTAGTGTTTTTAACTGTTTGTTGCAACTTGTCTGTCATCACACTCCAGAAAAAAATACATTGTTTTGCATCCATACACTCTTCCGCAATACTAATCCATATCAACCATAAAATACATATTAGATTGTAATAATGTGTTGCAAGAACTTGCCAAGAAATAATGTATACTTACTTGCAAAGATAACCTCAATGTTAGATAATTTGAACAAAATCTGAATAAGCACATTGAATGAAACATCGAAGTGGGATGCTTGACATAGGTGTACGACTTTTGGTTACAATTATTTCCGAGGAACTAAAATCGGACTGTTTGAAGTTGCCTCTGTTGTAACTATCCCCCATTCACATATCGATTCACATATAATCACTCACTCTCACTCATATATGTACAAGCTTCAAAGATTTTTTTTTATTTGGTCCAGCAAAAGGTCTGCTATGGTGAGTATTAATCTGAATTTTTGCCTGTATGTGGTGTTCATCAGGGGTCAATCCTCGAGCCTTTGCTATTTTCTGTGTTCATAAATGACATTTCTTCAGTCATTTTGAATTGCAAATTTCACTTGTATGCTAATGATTGCCAGCTATATATATTTCAGGATAGCGTGGATTGATAGAGGATGTGGTATGTAGACTGACAGAAGACCTAGGATCAATATCTTTGTTGACATTACACAATAAACTTCTTCTATTTCCGTTAAAATCTAAGGCAATTCTTTTGCATAGAAATAATCTGGACATCATAGACTTTCCCGTTCCATATAGCAGGTCGAAAAAAAATCTTGACATTATTTTTAATAGTACACTTACGTAGGCTGACCATGTCAACAGTATTGTTTGTAAGATTTACGCAACGCTTCGTAAGCTTTTCGTTGCTTTTCGTAATACAAGGCTCTTGTTAGTGAAACAACTAATTGCTTCTTTGATAACCTACGGATGTGAATTGTTTTGCTAGGGTAATTTTATTTTTGTATAATTTAATTGCAAAAAAAAGGAGCCCAGTTATTTACTTGAAAAATCTTGTTTTCTTGGTCCAGTAGAACTGTGGCGTTGAATGTACGAAATTTTAATTATCATATAACTCAGAGTCAATTTTATATCTATGCTACCAGGATGTTGAATACTCTACCTTTGGAGATCAGAAAGAGTGGTGACTGTGATTTCTGGGGAAAGATTCTTATAGATAAGTATTTTGTTAATACTTTTTCTAATTTTAGTAATTACACATGTTTAGTTAATTTTTCTTTTATTACTATTATATAGATATAGTTTTAGCGTTTTTACTTTATTTGATTTTATTACTATTTTTTCCTTGTTTTTTCTTCTGTTTATTCTAAGTTATATAGACCAAGTGCTGGCGACCAAAATACTTACGTTATTTCATAAACAAAATTTTCCATCTTATCCCACTCTGTTAACATCGTTGATAATTAATTCGGAAGTTTGCCTGAGTTCCAGTTGTGGAGAGGGCCTTGCGGGATGGCTGCAAAGGCCTAAGAAATCTGGTTAAGTTACGTGATTCCATAAAGGCTGATTTTTGGTGTGACAGCAGAGAATTATATTTAATGATCAATGGTTAAAATAGCAGACACATTGGATAATGGGAAAGTGGTGGCATTCAAAACATGGTGGCTTGTATGACAGCACCAAGAAGGGATTGCCCGATTTAGTCTATTTTATTGCATGTATTTACTATTGCTATTATTTCTATGAAAACACCATGTACCGAATTTCAGCTCTATGCGTTGATGCGTTCTCAGGCAGTGTTCGAACATATAATGAAAATGAAATGTTTGTATGGCAGCACCAAAAAGGGGCTGCCCGATTTAGTCTATTTTTCAACATGTATTTACTATTATTATGAATACATCACGTATCAAATTTCACCTCTTTGCGTTGATGCGTTTTCAGGTAGTGTTCAAAGACATAGTGGAAAACGAAATTTTTGCATGACAGCCTTACGAAGAAGTTGCCCGATTGGTCCCATTTCCGAAATAATTTTTTTTTTCTAAAACAGACCGTGCCCACAATTTCAGTACTTTAAGTGAAAGTGTTCTCGAATGGTAGGACGTAAGTTATACACTTTTGCCCGATCTTTGTGGCCATCTGCCACCACTTTCCCACCATCCAATGTGTCTGCTACCACTTTCCCACCATCCAATGTGTCTCCCATTTTTACTATTGACCATGAAATATAATGCTCTGCTGTCACACCAAAAATCATCCTTTATAAAATCACGTAAGTTAACCAATTTTTTAAAGGCCTTCGAGGACATCCCGCAAAGTCTTCCACACCGGTGGAAGCCAGGCAGATTTCCGAATAAGTTAACAGAGTAGGATAAGATGAAAAATTTTGTTTAGGAAATGACTTAAGTAGGTATTGTGGTCGCCAGCTCTCCGTCTAATAGTGCAGCAGACTATTTTTGTTAATTTTACCTCCACTTAAGTAGAAAGCCAGACTTTAAGTGTGTAGATGTTGTAAATAAATAACTGAATGAAATGAATGTAATTCAGTGAATCTAGATATCAGAAGATCATTGGGAATGAAAGGGGCAGATCATAGCTACACTGTACAATGTACATATATTCCCATTGGTACGGAAAAATCTCTTCTAGGTCTTATAGGATATTGATAACTATGCCATTTTGTGTGAGAAAATTAGTTCTGGATGAAATATCTCTTTCTAAAAGAAATCTCTCAACAAATTTCCGCTTTTCTTTCTAAGATCTTCAATTCTGATCTCTACGGTTAGTAGGTACAATGATTTTTATCCTTTGTTAATCTTCATTGGTCATTAGCCATCTAATAAGTTTCCTCCAGTTAAAACCTATCTATACCATATTTTCCAGTTTCTTCTAAATCAACTCCAATATTAATTTCTGTGGTTATTTTTGTGACTATTAAATGCTTAAATTACTCCGGATTTTATTGCATGTTTTTTCTTTTTTATTTTCTCCATAAAATCTCATTCGTTAAGATAAAGATCGTTGTTGAATTAAGTAGTCGTAGACAATCATCAAAATACCGAAACTAATAGCTACTAATATAGGGATAATAGCATGACATAAGGCTTAAAACCAGTAGTACCTACCTACCTATACCATAAAATATTTATTTAATGAAGATCACTTTACATTTCCAATTATGCTAAAAATTTACTAAATGCCATGTTATAGTCTTTTTAGAGATCTAATGACGGCTGATAGACTCACGGCGAAAATAGAATCTCTGGACGCTCATGAGCCAAGATGGAAAATTCTTTAGAGACGTCTAAATTTAGATATTCAGATGAGATTGAGTGCAATAGCCTCGTTCAAATTTGTATTTTTAGCTGGACCAAGGGATTGACTAGCGTGTATGTTCTCGTTGCAGGTTTTCTTTTACATATTATGTACTTTCAGTTAGATTATTTAGTTCTTCTAACTAAGAAGCATACCTATAGCTTGCGTGTTTTATATACGCTTGTTATAGACAAAATCGAAAATAGAAAATTTTCTTAATTAAGACCTGAACTTCTGGGCATCTTCACTATCTGGAAACCATTTATGCACACATACAATGGTATATTATATATACGTATATACTTGCATTGTGTAACATCCCCGTATCGAGATACGACTATAAGTGTTTTCATAGTAGAAGTGAAAACGACTATCATCCTGACTGAATGATGAGGACCACAAATATAATTTGAATGTCGCGCGCGTATCAAATGTCAAGCACTTTTCCAACAAAGTCTGATTCATGTTCCTTCGACTGAATCACAAATGGGATGGGTGGAATTTTGATAGCCTGTCGTCTGCTGTTCGTCGCGTGCTAAAAGCTCTTGGATTATTATTTGTCTATCATGGAATTTTGCAGTATTTCCAACAAGAAGACACCAAAAGAAGATAACGTATCTCTGTCTGTATAATATTTAGTTGGATGCCCAAGAGGAATTTTTTAACAGGGCGAGAAAAAGGATGAGGTTAAGGATGTAAGATCTAAAAAAAAAAAAAAATGAAAACCAACCAAAGTAGTCGTCAAGTCGATTCTGATTTATGGATGATGACTTCAAAGCGTATATGTAACATATATGGAAACCTACCTTAGCTCCTTAAGTATAAAAGCTTTCAACCGTAGCAGGTATAGATTTGCACCGTATGCTTTTTATTGTATGCAAGTCAGTTGCTTGCTGCCGTTGATCTTTTCGCCTATTTCTTATTCACCGACGACACACAATCTTTTGCCTTGAATTAATGCTGAAAGTTTTCTCATGGAGTCCTCCCCTAAAAGCTTTTTGATTGTGAAAAATGCGTTCAACACATGCTTGGAATAAGCCTGGAATTGCTGAACGACTAATAATGATTCAATTAGGGTGGCCAAATGTCCCATATGTGAATTTCAAGAGCTGTTAAGGGAGTAGAAGATATGCTGATGCCGATGTTCTCTTATATGTACATAAGTATAGTAGTTTTGCACATTGATTTTTACATTTATTTTGTACATATGTTTTATAAATTTTGTGACTTTTGGTGTGCAATAGCGAAAAGCTTTAATTTAAGATTAAGGTTATGGAGGAATATTTATATTCTTCTTTTTTTTTGTTATGGATTTCAATGGTTTCGGGTTATCCTTAGAAGCAGTATGGATTTGAATGGTTTCGGGTTATCCTTAGAAGCAGGGATCGTAACGGGTATAAGTTTTATCGTAAAACTCATTGTTCAATGAGCTTATATATGAATTTTACTTTAAAAGTCCCAACGAAACGGTTCAACTTGACTTACATAGGGTTTCAGTCCTTGCGAAATTTTTATGAAAGATTTTTATTTTTTTAAGTCATCAATAATTGTTATGAGATTGATTAATATTTTTCCCATTACGAATAAAAATCAGATTTTTATTTTTTCTGATCACAAATAAAAGTCACATTATGATTTTTATTTTTTTTTGATTAAGAATAAAAATCATGAAGTGAGTTTTATTTTTCTGGTCGACAAATAAAAATCACCAAGTGATTTTCTTCTTTTTCTGTTGACATATAATAATTATTTTTCAATGATAACGTTAAAAGTCAATATAGAAAAAAAAGTACACTGTGATAATTACTACAAAATAGTAGGTGTGTTCATTCGTTACTAACATCTGTACACTAGCACACATTATTTTATTATATTTTTTACGGCGCTATGGTACATAGTTCATGATTAGAATAATAAAAATTACTTGGCGATTTTTATTTGTCGATCCGAAAAATAAAAATCACTTCATGAGTATTATTCGTGATCAAAAATAATAAAAATCACAATACGATTTTTATATGTTATCAGGAAAAATATAAATCATGAAATGATTTTTATTCCTAATGAAAAACATATTAATCATCTCATAACGATTATATTGATGACTTAAAATAAATAAAAACTTTTCATAAGCATTTCGCAAGGACTGAAACACTCTATGTAAGTCAAGTTTAACTGTTACCTTCGGACTTTTATATTAAAAATTAAATATAATAGATTTACTAATGATTTTTATATTATTGATCAAAAATTTTGTAGTTTCACTATCAATGAAGATAAGATAAATATTTCTGCGTGATTTTTTTTATGAGAATTTAGAAAATAAGCGTTATTTACGAACCCTGTTTAGAAGTCGTATCTTACATATTTTGAGAAAAAAAAAACGTTTAGTTTAGCCATCGCAGTACTGTAGTGAGGTACTAGGAAGATTTCTGTATTAAGCGGTGTGGATGATGTGGCATTTGTTAGTATACTTTTTTTACAAAAAGTCATTTTTTAATAGAATTGTAGTTTAGGTTGCAAACTGCAGGAGTCATTCAAACCAAACTTTTCTCAGTTTTACCTGAGACTATTTACAACTAGATGTGCAAAACTCCATATAAACCTGGAATACCTTTTGAAAGCTCTTTAACTTTTTATTCAACCAAAGAAAGCTATCATTGGGAAGAATTTATGTGGCATAATACAGCACGAAAGAGAGAGAATGTGTAGAGCTTTCTATTAGAGGGCCATTAGCTCGTTTTAGTTGGACCGCGTTTTTGAGAGGTTTTGCACATCTAGAAGTAAGTTGTCTTAGGTTATACATACTGGCATATATAATATGGACTGCTCGATATGCTATTTCATGCGGGTACATTTCTTTGTGTCCAAAAAAAGTTTTTACGTCGGTCCCAACATTGAAAAAACCATTGGCGGAAAGTAGAAAAGTGATTTTAATAAAACCTTTCGAATTTCTATTGAGTATCTATGAATATATTGCCTTTGTTAAAACACTTTTTATCACTAATTATTACCCAAATAATTAATTTAAAAACATTTATTTCGAGGACCCCCTTTATTTATTTGTTGTTTACAGTTCTCTCTCAGTTGGTACTTGGTGCTTATACTGAAAGAGAACGCTATATAGAAGTGAGCCCAGTTTCTACAGTGTATTTCTATTGACGTAGTCAGTCCATATTATACATGTCATTGGTTTGTCATAAGAACCCTGCAAATATTTTAGAATGTTAGGAATTGGGACTAAGTTAGTGCTCTGATGTGGTAGTAAGGCAGTCTGTATCGTAGCTTGTGTAGTATTTCTCGACGCTTTTGGATCACCCAAAATTGGGGTCCCAAACTCAGATTCTGAGAAAAACTTATACACATAAATCACCTGCATACAATAATATTCATTGAAATAAATTTTTTATTTTTTAAAGTTTTGGAATAAAAAAAATTAGTTTGAAGTTGAATTATATATAAAAATATATATTTTTTTAAATAACTCATTTAATTAAATATTTTTTATTTCAAATTTAGGGGTGTGGGGGTTATGACCCCGTGACCCCTTCCCCATCTGGATCCGCCACTGATGTTTTGCGTAAATGTATATATATACATATACGTATTTTTGGTTTTTGGACATAAAGTTTTGAAGCTTGGACAGTTCGACAAGTATGTACTAGTTTTCCACAAAACTCCCTGTAACATCCTTGTTATACAATCCATGAAGGTGACCTGCGTTATATCGCTGATGTCAAAGTGTTTTTGAGATAAGTCAGTTTTAATGATTCATTATTTCGTTATGAGCTCAAAATGCTAGATGGGCCACATCATAATTACTCAGAGAAGTATTAATACATTCACTTTTAAAGTAACAGTTGAGAATTAATGTATCTGCTCTTTTTCATTATTTTCATTATTATTATCATAAGTAGGCATTTTTTTTTTCAAATGACAGCATTATTTTTCACATGACGTCTACTCTCATTTGAAAAAATGAATAAAAAGTACATAGGTAGTGTTAAATTTTGTAGGATAGTACGGAACCCATCGTGCGCGAGTCCGACTCGCACTTGGCCGGTTATTTTTAAACAGATTGTCATTGCCATATTTTCAGAATCTATGTTTTTTCAACAGTAGTTTAATTTGCATACAATTTTTACATAATGTCCACTAATCATTTCTTTAGTTGGTCCAAAGTGGAAACAATTTCCTGCTTCCCGGACACTTTGCTTAGCTAAAAGTACTTGCGGCTCACTTGATTACCCTCACTTGAAATTTTGACCGAATTCATAATGTAGGGGAACTATTTCTTGGAAACCATTACGATACGAATGCCCAATGTAGGGGAACAATTTCCTAAAAAGCATGAAGACAAGATTTCTTAGCACTTGTTCTATAATACCTGATGACGCAGGTGAGAGAATCGAACAAAAAAGAAGTGGAAATTTCCATGCAACACTTTCAGCCTTTGAAACAGAGACACTTGATTGCTCATCTGTAAAAATAGATAATAAAATGAATGATTTTGATTTTTTCAGAATTTTTTTTTATTGTTAATAATTTGTAGGTAATCCGTTTTTACGTACAACTTCAAAAAGTCCTATTTCGTAAGGCATTATACAAATTTTGCAAAACATTTAATGGGATTTGCTCAAAAGAATCTTCAATTCTCCAATAAGACTTCTCTGTTGTCAAACTGCCTTCCTTCTGCGTAAATTTTTTGCGATAGTACCTTGTTGTGCAGTAGACGCGCTACTACTGCAGAGCAGACGTAACCAAACTGTAAGCCAGCAATGCCTCGTTCCAATATATAATCAGCGATGTCTGGTCCTGATGTAGCGAAAGCCGAATTTTTTCCTTAGAATTGTTATGCATTGGAGGCCGACAACGGTACACATTCTATGATTGTATCTGAAAATAACTCCAGTCGGCCACCAGAGACTGAATAAAAATAGAAGAAATGAATGCAATTTGCTCATCTATGAGTCTATGCTCATAAAAATTGTTAGTGGCCCAACCGTTGTCGGCATAAAGGCTGAAACACAATGTCAGCGACACGACAAAAATGCCGTAAAAAACGCCGTACAAAACGTCCGTGAAAATACAATAGGAGCAACAATAGCTGTCAGTCCCCAATTAAATTTATTCTGTTATTTGTGTTGTAAATTAAAAATAGAAAAAATTTCAACGAATAAATTAAAAAATATTTTTAAAATTGCATGTGTGGCCGTTTTGCTAATGAAGATAAAAAACAGAACCCACATAGAAGAAGAGGTGGGTCCAAGAGTTATCTAAAACTCAGCCGGAATTGGGTTTTTATTCGGATGCTTTTTTTTTTTTGTATAATACGGTGATACCTATTTTACAGTCTCAATAAACTGTTCTTCTTTTTTATTCAACCAACTTTGATATTTACCACGGCATTGTTGTTTACTGATATTTTTAATTTATCAAGTCATAAATATGATTACAATGAACGCATAACAATAAATATGAACGCAACCCAAAATCATAATTTTGCTAAACGGACCCTAAACGTGCGACAAATTTCAATTTTCATTTAAAGGCCGAAACACAATGATGCCGACACGGCAATTATGACAAAAATGTCGTCGTAAATGTCGCCGAATTAACGCAATGACACCGATATTCTTCTCATATCAAAATATGTAGGTTTATTAATTGAAATTTATTAACGAAATGAGAAAGATATAAAAAAAAAATTGTAAAGGTGTAATAAACAATGATTAACGCCGATTTTATGTGGATTACAAAATATCATCTACCAGTTATTTTCAACTTTTCTCCAATTTCTTCTTTATTTTTTTTCTTTTAAATATGTATTTCGATATTGAGGATTTCTTTTAGCATAAAAATACTTCATTTCCCTCACTAAATTAATTACTTGCTCCTCTAAAGTAATTTTTTGCTCATTACTCCCAGCTGTCGAAATCAAATTACGACGGCAACGACGACAAAAGTTCAATTATTCCCAACTCTGGTTACGGCGACAAGATCGGTCGGCGCCATTGGGTACAGCAAAATGATATTGCCATTAGCCTCGTTTCCACTTATACAAATTTTCTTACCCGAGAAGTTTTGAAACAAGTTGTCAACATTCTGTCTAAGTGGAAACGCTATATGAAAATTCAGACACATGTTGGCAACTTGTTCGATGTCGGCTGTAAAAATTCGCAGAATGGATAATGGAGTAGAATGTAAGAAGTTAAGCCAACAAGTTCGCGAGAATTTATTTAAATGGAAACACTTGCAAGTTTAAGCTAACATGTCGGCTCCCAACAAGTACACAACATGTTGCCGAACAAGTTGGCACAATTTGTATAAGTGGAAACGAGGCTTTAGGTCAACATTTAATTTGTCGTCGTAAATGTCGTGTCGGCATCATTGTATTTCGAACTTTAAGGCCGTCGAACGATGTCGTCAGCATTGTATTTTATGCCATATACTGCCATGTTATTAGAACCCGTGACCCGTTTTTTACGGCGTTTTTTTCCTTTCTCTCTCTAAGAAAAAATTGTGGCCTTCCCTACTCAGGTCCAACCATCGTGGATTTTATATTCTATCGAGGCTTTGTCTACTTCCCAGCCTTTGTACGCTTTTAGTTTGGCTATGCTCTTACAATGCAATGCACAGATACCAAAACCCTTGAAAATACTTCAGAAGCCATGAAACCACTGACTTATAACAAACAATGGACTGAGCGTATTGCCATTTTCCTATAGGAAAGAATGGCCCTATGCTAGAGTTGGAGCTACCAACACAAAATATTTCTTACTAAACTTTTTCTAATGCCATTTGATGTTTTTATGTTGGCTGCAGATGCAATCACGGCAGAAAGAATAAGGTAAAGATAGTTTTTACCATGCTCCGTCTCTCTTGCCCATACGCCGGATTCAGGTAAGAATAACTTTTGAAAATTAAAGTCGGAATGAGTTTAATTCCTCTAAGTGAACGCAACCTCGAGTTATTATACATTTAATCTAGGGTATAAGAATAGAAACTGAAATGTTATAACAAACTGTTACATTTTCTAAAAGTCATTTCCTAAATAAACAAAACTGAAAATACTGTAAATACTTTCTTGCATATTTTTCCGTCGGTTAATTTGGTCCACAACCGCATGTCTCATACTTTCTCTATACCGTTAGTAACAGCACCACTTAAAATGTACACAAAGAATTATTAAATAAGGAACATCATATTTTAAATATTAACTTCACACTTTATTAAGATTCCAAGGAAATTATATTTTTGTGTCGTAATCATTGAATAAATAACTAATAAGGAAGCAGGGTATCGTGCGAATACAGTGTACGCGTTTAAGCAATTCAATGACAATCAGATCCTATGATTGGGGGAGGACCATAGGTATCCCAAGTCCTAACGAGTCGGAAAAATAGGGCTCTAAAGTCGCGTCCTGCACCCATCTGAACACTTAAGGACTGCTATTGTAGATAAAAACTTTTTATTTTATTTTATCGGACTTTGTAATAATATACAGACCGCATTTTATACGTAATTTGTAAATTATGTTCAGAAAACTGACATTCTGGAGGGGGACCGGTCGAGTACGTCCCCCTCTCGGTGCGCCCCTGGGTGGAAATGACAGGAGGGCTGTACATTATTTGACTACTCTGCTTGATTTCTAACATTTCATTGTGGCAAGTGCATTAAATTATCAGAGGCAACGCCAAGAAATATTATCTGAAAATAAGGGGGCGCTAAAAATTTGTTTATTTTACATAGCAATTTAGATTATAAAAAATGTCCCCCTTCAAAATGAAACGATATCATTACTGCCATGACGAAACGAATACAGATACAGCCGAGTAGCTTAGGTTTTCTTCCGATATACCGCTTCCTTATTAGTTATTTATTCAATGGTCATAATTCGTCAGTCGATTAGACCCTCTATACGTGCAGATATACATTTATATATTCCATAAAGAGTTCGTGACCAACACATACATTTAAATCACTTTCTATTTACCAAATTAGTAAAATGGGAGAAAAGTTATTATTGACATTGATTATGGTGCACTGGTCTCAGAACTTTAATACATTAAAATCTCTCTACAATTTAAGAATCGAATTGCCTGAGGATAGTAAACAGCGAAAATGAGAATTTCAATAACTGCAAATAATTTTAAATTAATAATTTTCTTAGCTTTATGAATATTAATAAATACAAAATTACCATCAAAAATGATTGTATCGAAACTGGAATTAGCTTGGCAGCTAGCAATACATTTGATTTTTGAGAACGTTGCATAAAGATGATTATCGCCTTCTTAAACTTGGGATTTTGTTCCATCCAATTACAGTTGAAAATTGCATTAGTTAAGTAGTCTGCCGCATTCGAATATTCATCACTTAAGTAACAGCATGGCAAAACTTCAAGTACAAGTCCAAAAAGGTGTCCAAAAACTATTATTTTTTCCGTTATAGTTTCATTAAAGAAAAGAAGATAGACGACGGTTATGCCCATCGTAAAAGCAGTGGTAACGAATTGAACAAATATAGATCTAGATATAATCTGCGTTATTTGGATGAAATATCTAAATATAGAGAAATTGAATTTAAACCCTCGAATATTACTCAATAAAAAATAAAAACTTACTTGTTAAGATTTCCTTTATCCTCGATACACTTCACCAATTCCGTGTAGTTTTCTTCAGGAGTTTTATAGACGTCATTTCCAATTAATTGAATTCGCATTGATAATGCCCGAGTATGAGCTGTCAGGACAATTATGTTCATTATCGGAATCATATTCGTTGTGATGGTTGTAATTGTTATCATAAAAAGGCTCATAGATTGATATGCGAATGCGATATAAAAATTGTTTGTTGATGTTTTCCAATCAAATGGAAACCAGGCAGGAAAAATCAACTGATTTTTCACAATTAGTGGAAATGCAACTAAAATAATAAACATTCCCATGCAGAAATAAAAGTAAGTTAAGTGAAGTTTCTGATTGAAATTTATAGCCGATCGAATTAGTTCCCTTTCATCTGTCGATAATAAACGTTTGTCCATTTTAACTAGAGTCACTTTACTGTTTTCATGGAATTTTTGAAATATAAAAAATAATACAATATTTTTAATGATTTCGTTCACAATAGTAAGACACCATGATACACTCCTAAACATTTCCGTGTTGTTATCAACGAAAAACAAATTCACAACAAATGACATTGGAAACAAAATAAACAAATTTATGTGGTAAACTATTCCGTAAAATTTATAAAATTTGCGAAAATGTTTAGTTGGACGTGTTCCAGCATATCGCATGAACACTTTAATATACTTGAAGGATTCACTTGAATCGGGATTCTCCATTGTACGCTCAAGAGGTTCTACGTGTAAATGTCCTTATTATGATATGTTTATGGAAGCCAGTTTTCATTTCAAGGACACTCCGAGGTAATAAATTATTTCAACAATAATTGAATAAATGCTCCTAATTACGTACAATATTTTACAATAATTATTTTATATTTAGATGACAACAGAATACTAAAAAAAGAGTTAATTATATTCTATAGTTCTGATATACTTTAGATAAATGATAGATATTCGTTTTTGTTTGGGAATTAAATTTACTATACATGGATGACGACACATATTTGGTATTGTTATCAGGAAGAATTTTGGTATAGAGCCATCTGTTGGGCAATTCTATAGAGTGCATCGTAAACGAAATCAGCATACTTTTTTTGTTACATGGAATTGAGCTTGAGTTTATGTGACTTAAGTTGAGTATATTTTTTTCACGACTTGTAAATTTCACAGTTAACAAGAAATTAAACCATTCTCATTGTGTTACTCTGATTAATGTGGATTACATTGATGGATTAGTAGTCCAAATCCAAAATAAGCGACTTATTAACTAGTCAAAAGAAAACAAAATGTCTAAGCAGGGAGATAAAACATGGGTAGTGAAAAAATTGAAAAATGAAAATGAGTGATGTAATACGAACAGAAGTGTTCTTTTTGTATCTAAAAATTTCGTGTTCTTCTTGTATCTAAAAAAGTTTGTGCAACAGCCTTGCGCAGAAAATGGCTATAGAATTGAAGAAAAGTATAGGGAAACTTTTTTGTATTCCTTTAGGCCCAAAACAGTCTTTTTAAAAAAACCGTGGGAAGTTGCTGTCGTCCTCAATCAGTGTCATAGAGAAATTGCTTGGTTGGTCTGTATTGCTTTGAGGGATATTGATGAATACATATTAGAACTTAGTAACATTCTAAGTCTTGGCAGGCGGGAAAGAGTTCGTATTCTTACAGCATATTTCAACAACAGCAAAATCGCTTTCTGTTTAACGATAAGGGAACCAAGCAATAAAAGCGAAAGAGTTTGCTTTTCGCACCTATCAATTGAAACCATTTCCAAAACTGAAACTAGTCTACATGACTGCACAGAACACCTGCAAGTCTAGTATACACAGAAGAGAAAAATTTCTTGTTAACTAAAATTTTAGACAAAAAATCTTGGAATGTCGCAAAAGCAGCAAAGGTTTCTGGTCCCTCGTCAAAACCATCCGGGAACAACTTCAGCAGTTCCTCAGTACCCTCACTGGTGAAGTGGTTGTTGAATCCCTGGACAAAGCTAATATTTTGTCTGCTAGATTCGCTTTAAATTCTCAACTTCCACCCACCAGTTTCGCATCTCCTTTGTGGTTGTGCACAAGGACCAATACAATGTTTTTGAATCTATCATTAATTCCAAATTAATGAAGTATCTAGAAGTCAATCAACGCGTCAATAATCACCAATACGGTTTCCGGACTGGACGCTTCTCTGGAGATTTGCTGACTTTTCTTACGGAACATTAGAACTGCAGTCTTCACAATATTGGTGAGTCTAAAATCGTTGCTCTGAATATTTCAAGGGCATTTCATAGAGTCTGGCTTCCTGCCCCTTTAGCCGAACTTAAAGCACTTGGTCTCCCCCTCCTCTTCTTCTATGGATTGAAAGTTTCCTATAAATTCCGGTGTGTCCCAGGGCTTCGTTATCTCTTCTACTATCTCTTTAATTTTCATTAATGATCTTTCTGTTACCTTCAATCCCATCCATAGCTTCACTGAGGACGATACCCTTGATGTCTCTTATTCCTTTGACTCTCTTGCGGACTCCAGAGTGAATGCCATATCTGAATAACGATCGTGCCAATATCTTAGCTTGGGGCAAAGCAAAACGCGTCGAACTCAATGCATCTCAAAGCCAAAGCTATCGCATCTCTTTAGAACAAGATCATAATTTCTTCGCTCGCAATTCATATGATGGAGCACTGATTTACGATATACCGTCTTTATGCGTTCTGGGAATTAATAAAAGTTCGAAATTTTTTCCGAAAATGTAAATTTTCAATCAATTTCAATCTAATAAAGACGAAATATTTCCAGCTCAAAATCTTACTTGAGTTATGCGATTCCCAACCGAAACAAGGGGAATAATCAGCCAATTTGAAAATTGCGATGAGAAATCTTGTTACCATATAATTCATATCGTCGTACTTCTGTGGTAGGCGATTAGAGATAACCACACTGATGAGACCTATCGGATCGCTCGGTCAAAAAGTTCGATACTCTTTCTACATCTAAATTCATTTTACGAATTCATTGAAGAAATTTTTTTCAGTAAAATAAGCTGGACAGATCACATCTTCTTCTTTCTCTACATCAGACCTAGAATGGATTAAAATTCCCATATCTGGGCCGGGGCTGGTCTTACAGCCTTAGCTTCTTTGGATATTTTCTCGAAGAGAGCCTTCAAGTTCATTGGCGATGTGGCAATAACTTGTCATATCGACTCACTCGAGCACCGCCGAAATGTTGTATACCTTTCGCTTCTTTGTCGCTACATGCATGGTCAATCTTTCCATAAAATATATAGTCTGTTCACTTGCAGAATGATTCCTGCACGCAATACTCGCGTTGAGAACCGTGCACATCCTTTACCATTAAAATTACTTTCGGCTGTACTTTTAACTTCCGTGATGCTTTTTCATCCCGAATCGTGTGAATGTGGAACAGTCTACTATCTTCTGTCTTTTCTGCGGCATCCAATTAAGAGTGACATATATCGGCACCCCGCTACTCTCCTCATGCTCCGTAATTCCTTTCCCTTTTTCCTTCATGCCAAGCTGTGCTTTCCATCATAGGGCATCGCCTGAGCTTGGCTTAATAATAATAATAAGAAAAAAGATTTAAGTGTAAAATTGCAATAAGAATTCAAAAGTATTAGGAGAGTTGTTCGTACAAAGGATATTGACGTTCAAATCGCCACCAATCATAGTATTGGGGTAACCCTAGAGATCACAGATTCAAATTCAGTAGTATATTCAATATTAAAATATGCGAGTGGGCAGCATTTTTCTCTAATGAAACTTACTTTTACACACAGAAATTCGTGACTGATACAATGGTTTCGACTTAAGATCAATACGAACATAAATAGCTACACCTTCGCTCACTTGATTTTTTTATCACTACGATGCAATTTATAACCTGGTAATGAAACCAACGAAGATGGAATTCCTGCGTATAACCATGATTCACTTATTAATATAACATGAACCCTTGACCCTACGAAAATTTCATGTAGTTGATCAATTTTCGGTTTAATACCCTAGACAGACTGTGTCCATAATGACTTAATTTGAAATTCAGTCATTTCAAGGAATTGAAGAGGTGACAGACTATGAACGAAAATTATTTCATTTGGAATGTCATTGACAGTTCCGCAATGTGAGTGAAGATCAGGGCAGAGTTCAATAATTTAATTAAATGATTAAATGCTATCAAGAAAATCTGAAAGTATTTACTGTAGTTGCAAAGCATTTAGTAGAAGACGATTTTTGTTGTTGAAAGAGACCAGTTGATTTTAATGACGGTAGGTGGCATTTTTACTGCAATTTCACTAAATGGAGTAAAATTTGGTCCATTGAAAATGAAGCGAAATGTTGCAAATAGGCCCTTGATGGAATTCATTTGTGTGACACACTGCACATTTGACTCCATTTAATTAAAAATTAAGTCATTATGGAGACAGTCTATTTAGGGTGTAAAGCCCCTAATTTTGTGTTCTTTAACGCAGGGGGACGATACGATAGATCCCAAGCACGGAAACCGGAGCGGCCCATTGTGCTGTCCTGCTGGAAGCCCTATCACCAAAACCTTCCTGTTCTCTTAATGAACCGCATCAGATCTTGGTGAGGAAGGTTTTCCAACTCCTCTGCAAATAGCAGGGCAGAACCTAGACTATACAGCCTGCTCAAGCGAAGGCCGTCACGGCTGTCAACAACTCTCATCCTAGTTAGATAAGCGTGAAGCGGGCTACGGCCGGTGATGATGCCAACCACAGTTTTACATTGTTTCCTTCTGAGCCCCATGAGAAAATCAGAGATATTCCTATTGAACCCTTCAACAAAAAGTTTTGTCCACCTGAGGTTCGCTAATCTCTGCTGATGCTTCCTATAAACATCCGCTTTTATAAGAGATCCGATACTCGAATGGCAACGCCTATGGCGGGTTTCGGTCCGCGAAACGGAGAAACAGATCCAGTCCTATCTTAAGGGTCTGCCCCCTCATGATTCTAATGTGACCAGGAACCCACTGAAGGGACATCTTACTGTGGATATACAACTTTTCCACTGACTATTTGCAGTCCTTCAGTATCTTAGATGTTATCCGAGGGCTACACAGAGCCATCAAGGCTGTCTGACTATCAGATTGGATAGTAATGTCCTTTCCCTTGATCTCCATATCAAGGACTATCTTCGATGCCATTGCGATGGTGAAGACTTCAGCCTAGAAGACAGCCGTCGGTTGAACTTGTTAGAGCCGACCGGGAAAGGGTCGATAAGGCACTTCCCTCGGTTTACAATTCACTTACAGGAAAATTAATAGAAAAGCCACGCCCAAAACCAAGCTCTGGTACCATCATATCAAGTAGCATGCTGGCCAGAGTGTTTTCGAGATATAGCCCACACACAAAAGAGCAATGAGAAGAGCTAATCCAGCCGTTGTCCCAACATCCTCATGAGCGCAATCTGTACCCAGCCCTTTTGGCATCTGCCTGAATTACAAGATCCAGGGGTGGCAGATTAAGTAGGACCTCATAGACAGCAGTAACCGTAGATTACATTGAGCCCGTAATTCCTAGGCGGGCAAGATTTTGAAGGCCCGCATACGGATTGAAGTCCGCACAAGCGCCCTCGGCCACCATACACAGGAAGCATATGTGAGCATGGGTGTAACGATCGAGATGTACTTCCAATGCACAACCCTCGGTCTTATGGCCCATGTGCAGATAAACGTTCTCCTGCATAGAGCGAAGAATCTCATAGCCGTATTAACTTTTTCCTTTACGTGCAATCCTCACGTCAGCTTCGAGTCAACGTAGACTCTGAGGAGCTTGACATGGGGAAATAGTTGCAGACCGTGTCCAGAGCTTTGAAAGAACAAAGTTCCCAAGCTTACCTCTTCTGGAGAAGAGCACCAAGCTGGTCTTTTTAGGGTTCATTGGGTGCATCAGTCCTCAACATTATTGAGGCCTCGTTGCATGAAGATATAGTCAGCAACTACTCCTAGCATTATTTGAGTCGACATTTAGCCCACAAAAGCGTTCGTACGGAATATAAGTCATCACTTTTACCCTGTTATAGCAGGGACTATTGTTAATCATAAAGGGAAACACTTCAGCAGCGATAGAAGAAGAGAAGTTCGCTAGGCAGATTATTATGAAGAGAAAAACGCATTATATTGCACGAAATAAATGATAAAAAAAAGAAAAAAAAGCAAGATTATTGAAAGAGAAATATGAGTATCATATCGTCTGCGTATGTACATAATGAATATTGAAATTTTGAATATAAACCTGAAAATCATTAAATAAAATTAAATGTTGAAAAACAATGGTCCAAATATAGAGCCTTGCATAATGAGACACATTTCGTGATGATTCACTTTCATAAGTCAACTTTAAATATAAGAAAAAAGAAATTCGGAACATAAGATACTCGTCTGGGCGTCTGGGGAGACTTGGTGACAGGTCTTGATGATAGGAGAAGCACTATAAATGTGGCGTTATGTAAGGCTCTATATTCAGACCATTAATATTTTTGCATTATCTTAATAATTTTTAGGATTTTATTCATAATTTCAATATTCAAATGTATGCAGACGATATTCAATCACTACCTACTCTACATATAGGTATACATCTATTAGTTGAATCTAAAATTACACTCTGCAGACAGTTATAAAACTCCATAAATATTCGCATGGTTGTAAGATCGAATCAAGCGGTAGTTGTCTATTAGTGTCTATAGCTTCTCATTTCGAACAAGATAACAAATTTTTTACCTTAAATGCAAATAAAGTCTAAGCATTTTTAGCCATGATTTTTGTACAGGCTCGCACATCTGATTCCCAGTTCTTTATCCTTTATCGTTTGTATATAAATTGTGTTAATTAGAGGAAAATTTAGGCTTTCTGATATTTTTCAACATTTATTTACCTAAACATTCAGTAAACATCTTTCCAAGAAATTTCGCAATTTCTAAGGCTTCGATCATCACTTAGAACAAAAAAAAAATTTTTTTTTGTGAATTATTACGCCAGCAAAATGATATAGTAAAATTAGCTTTAGAGGTGACAGAGATGACAGGATCTGAGTATAAAAATTTTTCTCTTTATGTACAAGTGCAGTACTATCTCAGTGCTTAAAAAAATCTAAGCTCTTGGGAAGTTGTGTAAGCCTCCTCTATCATATGATGGACATCCCACAATTCACTGTTAAAATACCTTCATAAAAAAACAGAAATCTTCATAATTACTATTTTTAGAAATTGCAAATTTATTGTCTACTCACTGTGGTTACATATTAAAATTGCAACCAATATTTTGGACATTTTCAACTATACTCTAAGAGTAAGATTTGATCAAGTGTAATTAAACAGAGAGAGATCATCATCCCTTACGAGAAAAACTTTAGATTATACCCCACATGTGAAATTTATTTTATATTTTTCTTTATTTTTTTTTTATTTTCTTTACTTTTAGCTTAGATTAATCCCGCGGTATATAGAATGAGTTGTTCGTCTACCCCCTACAGTTGGAACGTAGACACATGTGATCGCCGTATGCGCAATATATTACAAAAAATAAAAATACAAAACATCGCAGAGCGAGCAACGCAAAGCAATTCAAGACGATTCGCATTCGTGTCCCAAGGAGGCAACAAGAAATTTGATTTTTTTTTTGTTTTAGGACAACGTGGAACTTGTCTGTTTTACAGAGTACATTCAGATGAAAATAATGATGAAAAAAAAATAAAAAAAGGAAAAGAAAAAAACAGGAAAATTAAAAAAGATTTTCAGAGCTCTCCTAAAATATATTTCAGTCAGCATCCATCGGTGGAATACTACATGGACATTGGACATACTTACATGCACGAGTTTTTTGAGTATATATATATGAATATTGTACAATGGTCGATGGGATGATTTTTCTGAAGATTTTCTTACGTGAAGGTGGTAGTTGTTAGTTTATGTTAGTTGAGATGCGCATGCGGACTTTACTAGTTTTACAATATGGCTTGTGGCCATTTTTAGACCCCTTACACAGTTTTCTTGACACGAGTCTGGGTAGGGCTATAGATATTCTCTTATTCTCATCATCAGCATCAGCATCATCATCTTCAGTTAGTACCATCGGGATATATATAATTTTTTCTTTCTCAATGTATTTTATATTTTCTTCTACTAAGTCAGCTAGTAACTAAAAATTCTGCATCCTTTAGTGCATTTCTTCTTTAGAAGTTGATCAGTCAACATCCAATAGTTTTTTGATTAAAAGTTAAATTAACTGAGAAAATCTTTCGTATTTTTTTATATAACTTTTGTGTAGTAATAGTTTTTGTGAAAGTGTTAATTTTCTCTATAGTTTTATACGAAAAAAAAAATTTTTTTTTTGGTTTTTATTTTTTATTATTATTTTATATATTTATATCCGAAAAAATACATACTACTACTATACAGAATCAATGAAATTAAATATTAGATGTGCTGTTCTGTGTGTATATATATAGATATGGATCCTATGTACGTATTACATACAACTCTTCGTGTATTTATTTTGTCGCGATGAATTTAGTCAACACCCCGGGAAAGTTCATTAGTTGCAAAACTGCCATGGAATAGTTTAGGTGCGGATATTTAATTTAAATAATTAAGTATATTTGTTTTTTGTTGTTTCCTTTTTTTTTTAACTGATGATGATGACGACGTACTGACGATGATTTGATTATGGTGAATATAATGGTACTTTTATGAAAAAAAAAATATTCAAAATAATATTAGAAATGTGTGAGAAAAGTGAAAAATAATAAAGCATAAAATAATAAAAATAATAAAAACAATTTTTATAAACAAAATGGTAAAAAAAAAACAGTGATTCAATTTCAATTTGATATTGTGCAATTAGTTAATGTCTATTACATATACATAAATATATGTGTGTGAATTCTATATAGGTATATTCTCATTATATATGAAGCGTTCAGTATTCATTTTGATGAATCAATTGCGCATTTTTTTTTTCGAGATAGAAGAAGTGTGTCAAAAATAGTTTTCTAAAAATATTTTCACCCAGAAAGCATATCAAATTTCATATATGAATTTTTCTCTAAATTTAGTTTTTAAATTTTTATTAATAATATATATTCCTATTGATTTGAAATGAAAATTAAGAAATTTACTAAAAATTATGAAATGTTTTCGGTTTTTTTGTTATATAATCTTTTCGAAAATTTTCAATCTATGTGGGTGTGTGCGCGCGCGCGCACGCGCCAATTCTATTTTTCTGCCTATGACAAATTTTGTTTTTACCTTGACGTTTTTTTATTCAACCCTGATGATGATTTGAAAAATAAATAAATAAATAAATAAAGACAAAAAAAAAACCGAATTCGAATTGAAAGGGAGAAAATATTTTTAAAAATAAAAATGGAAACTTCTCAAAAGAAATTTGACAATATGACTTTCAAATTTTTTTTGTCAAGATAATTTTTTCTGAAAATAATTTTGGTTTTTATCATGGTTGGTATTTTGACTATGAAAGCAAAATGTCAAGTGAAGTTCATACACCCCAAAAAAAAAAGTTTTTTTTCTTTGAATGACTCAAGAAGATTTCTCCTTTTTTTCGGTATATTTTTTATATTTCCAAAAATATACGGAAAATTTAAAATTAAGATTGTTGATGACATTTTGTTATAAATATAGACATTTCCGAGAAGTTTCTTTTATGTAAATTTTGAGGTGTTGCATGACTTCCAAGCAAAGTTTTCAAATATGTTAGAGATTTTATAAATTTCATAATAATTTGAAATGAAATATTCCCGATTTTTTTTTTTTTGAAAACTTTTTACATAGAGATTAGAATTATGATATACATTTTTTTTTTGATCTATTTGTTTTCGAAAAACTACTCTGCAATTCATAATTATAATTAGTGTTATGAACAATTTATGCAGACGATTAAGCTTATTGTGGATATTAAATTTTGCAAATACGAATATAATGGCGATAATCCAATTTTTTTACGAGTCCACCGAAATAAGTGACGATTCCAAGTTTTGCTCAGAATTTTTGAAAGATTGTGTCTTGTTATCAACAACGATATTATTTTGTTGGCTATAAAAATCTTTGATAGATTTGTGTAAATATTAATTTACTTCAAAATTGTTATTCTTATTAGTTCTTCTTCTTTTATTTTTGAACAAATTTTTTGTATTATCGTAAATCTGCATGATTCGAATTAGGTAATTCTCTTATAAATTGACTTCATGAGCTGTTACTACTGCGTTATGAAACGAAAAAAAAGAGCTCTTGCCATTGCATGTGTTGAAAGTAGTTGGTTTAGATCAAGTTTCATCTTGATAATGGCAAACAATGAAATAATGTTGTAACCATTATACGATTGACTAAGTTTTTGGTTAAAACATTTTCTACATTAAGTAACTATAGCTATTGTTTTCTATTTGAAAGGGATAATACCCCGAGTTTTGGACTTCGAAGGATATTTTCAAGTCAAAGTTAAGACCTCTCTGATCGTTTGGGTCGAAAAGTTCGAGTTTTTCGCATTTTTGAGTTAAAGTCATTCTATTAGGGATAAAAGTTCGATTATAGGGTCATTCAATTGCTCATGCACATACTTTTTATCAAAATCAAGTATGAATCATATGGTAGCAAAATTTTTCAATAGTCAAATTGGCGATATTGGTATATGGCGACAAGAGGAATAAACACCCAATTTGAAAATTGCAATCGGAAATCTTGCGACGATATGATTCATACTTGATTTTGAAAAAAAGTATTTATATGCGCAATTGGGTGACCCTATCATCGAATTTCTATGGTAGGTGATCAGAGATAACCATATAGACCTATCTGATCGCAAGATCGAAAAATTCGATTTTTTCTGCATTTTCAATGCACTATAGAAATTTATTGAAATTAGTTTCACTGAATTTAAGTCTATAGAGACTAGAATTGTCCACCTACATATTAGGGATAAGGCCCAGTAAATAAATATACTTGACGACAACGATAGCCTTATTTTATATCCGAATTTTTATTTAAAAAATCTAAAATTTTCAATATCATATTTGTTAAAGTATCAAGCAGCAAACAGTTTTAATATAGTTTTCAATCTTGTAAGACTTTTTTTGAGATTTAAGTTAGATTGATTGCAAAACGTACATGTTAAAAATAATTATACTTGGGCTCTTTTATAGATCTTGTGGAATTACACAAAGTTCAATACTAGGGCCAATGTCATTTCGTTATTAAAAATTTCCCAGAAGCTATCGAAAGTGATGTGTAAATTTTTATGGAGACTGATGACTATATACTTGTCATAGAATAGGAAGAATTAAAGTAAAACTGGCGAGGATAACATCAGAAAATTTATTTCATGTGGTTTATCTACCATGTTTTCGTGGATTTTTAAGCAGGTTTAACTACGATAGCGTTGATATTCATTCATTATTGATGGCATTGAACAATATCGAAGTATTTCATATGATTGACCTTTAAAAGATTTTTGGCAGTATCTTGAATGAATCAACAAATTGGAGAAGTTTTAAATTATCTTATTCATTTCATTTATAATATTTCAATAGACATGCGAGAATCTAGGATACTATTTTTAGTTATAAATATACAGAGGGTGTTTCGGATGAAATGTAAAAAAAAATGCATAAAACAAAATCTCTGGCTGATATTAACTCTTGCCCAACTCTGTTTAGTCTGACTGTCATGGAAAATACCAAATTAAAAATATTTTCTTCTTCGTTGCTAAATTGCTTAAGAAAATTTCATATGTTTTCGAAATTTTGTACTGTTAATTTTTTTCTAGTCCTACTTGAATTAATTCATTGGGCCAAACGAAATAGCTAAAATACAAACATTTCAAAAAATTTACTTGTCGCCATTTTTCTCATACAGTGGCTGATAAAATTATCTGAAATTGTGTTTTAAGCATTTTTTAAATTTTTTCTTTTGTTTTGGTTTAACCATTGGAGGGCGACATTGAAATAATCGGTGGAATCTTTGGTATTTTTTCCTCTGACTGAGAATTATGCCCGATCTTTGTCTCTCTGCCTTGCTAAATATATAAAACTTGTTTGTATCGCGAAGACTCAAAATCCTAGTTTTGGAAGACAATTATTCCTTAAAAGACGCTACTTTAAAAATTCTATAAACGCACAGTACACCACTGAAGTTCTAGGAAAATTAAGCCAGTAAAGAAAACGTCTGTGGTAACATGTGTACAAAAATGCTTTCAATAAATACAGTTATATATGATACTGTAAGTACCTATATGTATGTAAGAATGAGAAAAGTAATGCTATTTTAGTGACATCTATTAGTGATTTAAGTAAAAATCGTTCAGTATGAGACACTATCTTGTCGTTTATTTTATATATAATTTACGACTTAATGATACGAGTTTTAAGGTTACTTTGATAACCCCCGTAGTAATAGAACCAGGAAAACTGAATTCTTTGTTTTACAAAGGGGGGCATAACCATATACAATTGTGTACAGCAGCATTACTGGTAAATCTTTGATAATACCGATACTGGAAGAAGAGTTAAAAAAACGTATTTTTATTATTTGCGCTCACATATATATATTCGATCCAAATTTACAAATAACTGTCTTTCACGGGTAACGGTACTTTAATTACAAAGTTGTATATGTATTCCCTTTACCCGGCAGCAATTGAATGTGATCGATCTGTTTCCTTCATATATTTTTTTTTAATTTCACTTTTCATAATGACTTGCGTGGTCTATCAGAAAGCAAAATAAAGGGTTATATACGCTTTTTTGAGTCAAGGATCAAATCGACAAATCTTACAGTGTCATACATAATTATTATTATGGATTTACGATATTTACCTATGGAAAGAAAAAAATTGTTGTAGGAGCAATATGTAAAAAGGAGTTTTTTTAAAAGAGATTAATTCTATCATCTCCATGTGATCTTTGAACACGATAAGGGCTATAGAATGGTAACTATAAATTAATGTCCGTCCCCTTTATTTTTGAGTAGGTTTTCAGTCACATTTTTGTACTATTACTTAGAATGAGATAATAATAATACAATAATGAATTTAAATCAATTTTTAAAAAAAAACTGTTCCTTCACGGAAATTGTGATTTTAGTTCTACTAGACAACAGTAGATGGCGAATAATCTGATAAAGGGTTCTGTTTTGTTTAAAAATTTTGTAATTTATTTACTTTGTTTTGTCTCCTATTTTTACTATTCTTGTAAGTATTTTTGTGAATTCGGGAACTCGGAATTTTAAATTTTAGTGGGAGCTTCTTAATCAATGGATACTGCAGGAGTTTGTAAATGGAACCGGGGAGCTTTTTATGTTTTTTTTAGAACGGAAATTCGGCTGGAAATCACTTTTTCATATATTAAACTTACCTTTTCCATTATTCCGAATGAATAATGTCGTCCGTAACTTTAGATAGTTCTATCTAGAGATGTAGTTTCTGCCTTATCTCCTCTTTTATTTAGTTTCAAAATCGTATTTTTTCAGTAGTACAACACCTGGATCTATGTGACATATGGTACATGCCATCTAGGTATATGTTTCATTATAATGCATAATAAGCATTCACTGTCGAGTGTAATCTAGCTTAAATTTTATTTTAAGATTTTTATCTATTTCCTTATAAAATAGATCGAAAACTTGTATGACTAGACAACTATTATTTAATTTTTCAATTAAAAAAAAAAACAAAAACAATCACCAAATTAGGAGACCTTATTATATTAGGTTAGGTAAGAGAGATGTCGCTGGAAGTGTCTAGTCTGCTTTACTTAGATCTCCAGTGGGTCCATTGTGTTCCTTGACCTCATGCGATAACCTTTCAAACTGCCCGAGATCCATCCTGCTTCCCTTAGGAAGCTTAGGAATAGGATTCATCTGTACTCTTCGCTTTGTAAATCCCTCAGACTTGAAAAGAAGTATCTACCTAATAGCCTACCTCTTTTATTCATCAGAGTGAGGCACTCGCAAAGCACGGGTTGGATGGACTCAATTTTCTCCGAATCCTTACAGCTCTTGCAGAAATCTTTCGGTGCTACTCACAGTCTTCTAGCATGGACTCCTATAGCCCAGTGACCCGTAATGACCCCTACTAAATTCCTGGTATTTGTTCTGTTTGCCATTAAGGAGTTCTCTTGTCTTCTTCCTGTCAAGCCACAATTGCCTCGCAATATGACAGGTTTCCTTGTTGATTCACCGGAGGTTTGCTTTTTGATATGACCCTAATGATTCTCAATGTCTTATGCTACAAACTTTTCAAAATCGGACGCAATACATTTTCAGAGTAAGTTTTACTATGTATAAATAAAAAAGCAAACACATTTTATTTATTTAATTTTTAATTTTTTCTCACAGGTAGGTACAACAAAAATGCTTTCATATTTCATAGTCTTCCTTAACAGTTAATATACATATTAGAAAGAACACATGGCTACCATCAGTTGAGAATTGTAAACTGCAAATGCACGCTCGTTATTATCTTAAAATTTATCCTAAACTAAGTGCAGTGAACTCAGAGGTCGGATTATCTCCGGTTGCATCAGATACTGACTGCCTTAAGGGTTCAGGCAGTCACAATATACCAAGTAAAAGGCAAGATCATTTGTAGAACATGTGTGAAACAGATAATTGGCAAATGGTAAGGTTCCAAATGGTTTATGTTTTGCATGCGTTTTTTTTTTTTCATTTTTAATTTCCATAGTTTTTAAAATTCTTTAAATATTTCGCATTACCTTCTACATATGCCCCCGTAAATAAATCGCCTATGAAAGTTCCATGCTTCCTTGCATTCAATAGTAATAATTAGCATATGGAATGTAAAGAAGTATGGAGCATGTCCGGGCTTGAAATCATCAAATGTGGGAAGGAATTATTTTTCGTCTATATTGTTACATAAAAGTGAAAACATAAGTATGGATATACATACCTATGTAGGTTAATTAATAATGTTAATGTATATTTTTAGTATGTAAATTTAACTGTGATATAAATCAAAATATTTTTCAAGGAATAGAAATTTTTGTGTAAATGTGTGGGTGTGTAGAGATTTGTATGTACGAAAATAAACGGAGAAGGAAAACAATATTCAATAGCTGAATGGCATGCGCAAATGACTAAAAGAGACTGGGAAATCCGATCATGTTACAATTTACTAAAGCACAGAATTATTTCTTGCTTCTGCGCTGCCTCGAAAATTGTACATATAAACATTCATATCTACATATGTACGTATAGGTTGGTATATATAGTATACATTTACTTCTTAATAATTTCAGGAGTATTAGAGGAAGATCTAAAATAAGAATCGGCCGGCCGGCAGCGGGTTGTGGTCAAAACATGTGACTGAATTAGATGATGCTCATTTTCATTTGGTTGATGATGGTTTGCGGATTTTATGATGGTATGGAGTAGGCCTGATTTGTGGTATATTTTTATGAATTAAATATTTGCTTTTAAGGTATCGATTCGGTGTAATGATGGATAACAGAATTACTCAATATTCTATGGATCTAGGTTCGAGCTCCATCGGTGCCCAACGATAATTAAGGCTATCGTCTACACGCAAGAGAATTGTTTATTAATGAAATTCTGGAATTTACCTGTGATATTTTATTTTGTAGTTTGCAGATTATTATTTTAGGTAGAATACCGGTATGAATTATTTTCATCTATGCCACATGTCTTACGAGAGTTTTAAGGACTTCAACTTCCGACGACGAAAAATTTACTATGGATAATTTTGAACATTTATAGAGGTGCAGTATACGGCACAATTTTCTGGCATAGTGTCCTGGCTCGTTACATTTAAAGGAGATTAGTCTAATCTTAGGGCAAAGTTAACTTAATATTAGGCTATCTTTGCTTAGGCTACGTTTTTTTTCTTTTCATCTTTGTTGAAGACGCCTATCCGGCGATCTTTTGTATTACTTACGGCATCATTATAAATTTTATGACGGTTCTTAAAAAATGGAAATTTATTTAAATTCCTTTGAAATGATCTAGACGTGCCGGGATTATTATAGTGAATCGAGTTATATCTCGATATTCCCCGTTTTTGAATTTATTCAAAATTCTTGCATATTTTTAATAATTATGGTATGCTTAACCCTTTCACTACCTGTGTCCTGTACAGGGGATATATCTTTAAATGCTTCTAAGAACTTACAACGTTAATGCTTTTTTTTTTTTAAAAAAATAGTTTTATTTATCGTAGCGGCTTTTGTAGAAAACATTTTAAATAATAATAGTTTTAATAATTGTATTTTTGTCAGAACTTCGATGCGAGAAGGTTGTGAAATTTATTTTGAAGAATTATTCTTTTCTATTGTGAGAAAATAAGTACCAAATTAACTGAAATTACAGTGCTATTTCTAATAAGTAACGTTCTACGTGATATTTTTTTATAGCAATAAAATAAGATTCTTGGAAATTTTTCATTTATGGTAAGTGATAGATTACCTAGAACTAGCGTCCATTGTACGGGACACCAGTATTCAGTGGTTGTAATGCTCACTTTTTCTAGAGAAATTTGTACAGTTTTACTTTGTTTTTAGCTGATGTGCGTGTGTTTGCATTGAATTTTTTTTAGCAAGAATTGAGAGAGGAAAACATCTAACTGAGAACAAACTCGTAGAATTGATTGAAGAAAGGTCTGATCTTGAAGATGACAGTGAGGATGACGACAGTTTAGAAATATATTGTTCTAAAACAAAAGTCCCTAAAAACAGATTTTTTTCTGATGATGTAATTGAAGAAAGCGATGATGAATTATATTATACAATGAAGCAGCTGCTTCCACTGAACCAAATAAAAGGTACTATCCACGGAAAAAGTTCTTAAGAAGGGCAATTCTTCGTTTATCAGCTAAACCATCGGGAGCAGTGCAAGAAATACAAACTTTGAAGTCAACAGCAGGTCCGTCTATCTAATACTACTGAGCTTAAAACTATTCCAGCATTATCGTTGTCAACAGAAAATGAGCTCCAGTACACATCGAAAATAAAATTCAATGGCGACATATCCGAACCAATTTCACTAGCAGTACTCAGGGGTGGATGGGCCCAAGGGGAAAATGGGAATTTTCCCCTTGGGCCGGTGAGATTTATAAAATTTGGCCGGTAGTATTAAACCAACACTTTTATTTTAAAATAAAATTAAAAAAAAAAAAATAGATTTGGGCCGATAAGTCAAAACTATAACCTAAGATAAAATTAATATTTATAGATAGATAGATAGATTTTATTAAGTAATAAACATTACTTTAAACGTCAGGTAGGGGAGCGGGGGGCTAGTAGTAGCAGGGGTAAGCAGTAACAGCTTAATTACTCAGCAGGTTTCGATTTACACTTAGTCTGCTCCTTATAACAGGGCCTATGACGTAAGCACAGCCAGTGTGGCGCGGGAGTGCGCTGTGAGTGGTTGTGAGCAGCCACACTTTTTTTGCCAGGTAACATAACAAAATTAAGTTCGTAAAGTTTGATTCTAAGTTACTGCAATGTCTTTTTGAAATAAGTATCTATTAATTTGTGTAGACCAATATATTAAGCTATCATATGTAACTACTTTCATTTGACAATAACATAAACTTTTTTTTCAATTAACAAAAATGTTCAAAATTTTCTCATGGGGGGCTAGTTGTAACGAAACTCCGGGGCACATTGTAACATGTTACAACTTGCCCCTTCATGTTTTTATGTGAGTGCCTATGTTTGTCATTAGGTCTGTTTAATGAGCAGAAAAGAGCAGAAAACCGTGTTTAATGAATTCAGAGCAACTGCTATAAAGTACTCCAAAGTGAACTGAACTGTGCTCAGTGAGTCTGTTCTGAAGTGAATTGGAGTAACCTAGAGCAAGATTTTCTGTTCTACCTTTTTCGAAGGAGTAACTTAGAGCAGGCATTTAATAACTCCAAATTGTGTTAGTTGTTCTGATAACAAATCAAATAATTGCATTTTTTGTGGATAAAATAAAATCTGGACTATTCTAGTGGAATAATTTAAATAATAATTGTGTTTTTGTAAGTGAAAATAAGGTTTCATTGCATTAATCATGCATTAATTCAAACAATTGTTCTTTTTGGTGACAGATATCAGAAAATTTGTGAGTTGCCTGCACCTTTCTGCTCTTTTTCGCTCTATTTTTAATTTGACAGTTAACCTAAGTTGAGTTGCCCTGGTCTGCTTTGCTTTGCTGTGAACTTTCTTCGAGTTCATTAAACAGACCTAATATATAGGTGGGTACATAATAGATTTTTTTAATAGCATTATATAATTCCACTGCTGGCCAAATGCCTTACCAAATCTCTGCTACAGAAACCGTCGCACAAAAAGCTACTTCGATGCAAAGTGAAGGAGACTTGACATTTGATCTCGAAGACCCCGAATTGCTACAATTGCTTCGCAGTTGGACATAAGCGTCACTGATGTTACTAACCAGCTGACAGGTGCAAAATCTAGTGAACCAGTTCTAGGACCGTCAGGGATCCAAAATAGATCAATAGATTTTTCACCCTCAAAAATCAGCCCTCTACTTAAAGCTCCACCTAGGAAAGAATCTAACAGAGGTGGACGCAAGCGAAAATCCGCTATATTGACTGATACTCCTGAAAAAGAAGCGTTAGAAAAAGAATTCGAACAAAGGAAAAGGTAATGGAAATAGTAAAGGAATGGCAACAGGAAAATCGACCGAAAAACAAAAGATTTATAAAGTGAAGAAAAGGGTTTGAATGACGAATCAGATTCAAAAACAGAAGAGTGGTTCTGTTTGATTTACGGAGAAGAATACAGCAGATCTGATGGAGAAGAGTGGTTCAAATGTTTGATTTGCATATTGCGGTAAATGTGTAAAAGGCGATCCTGTTTCATACGTTTGTGTGAACTGTGATTCTGATGAAGACTGAATTTAGAGAAGCCATTTGATTTACGTATATTTTCAAACTATACAAGTTCAATGACCAAAATTTATGTTAATCTTTGAAAATTATTTTGTTTTCTTTTTTAAAGAAATGTCATTTTGTTTAAAAGACTAAGTGACACGAAAGATCTCTAAAAGTTAACCTTATTATAAATACGTTATAAGTAATATTTTTCACATTGATTTACAATAAATGCCTAAAAATCATACAAATATTTAGTTTTATTATGTTGTTACTACTTGCCTCACGTTAGTTACAACTTGCCCCGAGAACGGGGTAAGTTGTAACATGCTACTACTTTTACAAAAAGTCATTTATACAAGCATTTGTTATTAATTTAAGCCCAATTATCATTCTAATTGATACCTGAATAGACGTCCTCTCATTTAAAAGTGCTTCATCATGTAAATACTCAATATTTTGACTTCCCCATTGAAAAAACTAAAAATTGTTACAACTAGGCCCCCGCTCCCCTACAGTATAAAATGAAAAAATATTAAAATAACCCAAAAAAACAGCCACACATAAAAAATCATATGCAAACAATAAATATAAATAACAATAACACAAATAAATATCATCACAACACAAGTCAAAATCAGCATTAAAGAATTCATTTACAGAATAACAACACTTATTAATTATATTATTTTTTTTTAATTATTTAATATTTTTTATTGATTCCACTTGGGTCCCCAGTAGTTTATGCTTTGTTGTACTAATTTACACGACAAAAAAAATGTAACGATATTATTGCTAAAATAATACCAATACTCGACATTTACGGCTTACGGCCGTATTATAATTTATTTATTTATTTATTATTATTACCGGAATTAGCATTGAGTGTAGATTGCTTGGCAACATTGTACTTGGGCTGTGCCCCGTGCGCTAGAATTCCTAGTATAGGAACATATACAAAGAAATATCACCAGCGACTATGGAATTGTATTTCCACTGACGTTAAACGTAGAAAGCTTCAAATCATCGGTGAAACACGTTGGTGGGCAAAAGAAACTACTTTAAACAAACTATTTGGGTATTACGGCAACCCAGAATCCTGTTTATATGTAAAGGTTTTAGAGGCGTTACATACGATCGACACGAGTGATAAAATAAATCCCGATGTCAGGTCAAGAACCAGTAGCTTAAAAAATGGCCTCTTAAAATATGAAAATCTCCTGATCGCTCATATTTTTATAAGAATATTTCAAATAACTGGGTCATTATCTAAATATCTGCAGACAAAAGGTGTTCACTTACTTAAATGCAACTGTCTGGTAGAATCATTATTAACTCAGCAAATTGAAATTCAGAGAGATGCAGAAAGCACCAAAAAGATGACGGACACATTTGTTGAATGGGCAAATAGACAACTTGATCTAGTCGAAGACTGCAATACACTAGACATTGAAGAAACCTTGCCCATACACAGAAAAACACCGTGAAAAGAATGCATGACGAAAACACAGCAGATAAGAAGCCGACTGATCCTTTCGACAGCTTCAGGATTGAAACATATAATTTTCTGTTAGATGTAGTGATTGAGTGTATGAAACGACACTTTACAAATAACACAAATTTGTGCATGAACCTCTCTTTTTTGGATCCTAAAAACTTTGAAGACATATAAAAAAATAGGATCCAAAACAATCTTCTGGAAAATCTTTCAATGATTCAGCAACACCTGAGCAATTGCAAGAAGTGATTTTCACCTTTGCAAACAACTAGGAAACATTAAAATCAACATTGGAAGAATCTTATGAATCTTTCCGGAATCTGGACGATTCTGAGGATAATCATATTCTCCTACAAATTTTCGTCTGCGTCGCCATTTTCTTTGGGCTGTTTCCTCTAATTTCCCAGGCCCATTTACGTCACCCCATCTACCCCTGAATACGATAGAACTTGTTTGTAATGAAAGAACTCCAAAGGCAGTAAAACACCGTATCAATATTTTTCAGCATTTTTACCTCTGCAGTTCTTTGAAGATGTTGCTCATTATATAAATATATATCTATATAGTGTTCAACAAGGCACCAATTTCAGTAAGTGTACGACAAGTGCAATAGAAACCTGTTTCGCATTACATGGAATTATGGGTGTATTGAAATTTCCCCGTATTAATATGTTTTGGCAGAAAAGATTAGCATTACCAACGGGTACAGAAAATATTAATCGTAATAGATTTTATGCAATCCGGAATCATTTGCATTTGGTAGATAATAATGCTAAACCACCAGATTGTGCTGACAAATTTTACAAAGTGAGGCCCATAATAGAAAAAAAGCACCAACGATTATGCCTTACGCCTTAAACTCGAAGAAATCTTATGTATTGATGAGCAGATAATTCCATTCAAGGATTAGTTTGCAGTAAAATAATACATTAAAGGAAAGCCATGCCCCTGGGCCATTAAAGTTTATACAATTTGTGGACAAACTGGAATGCCTTATGATTTTATTGCTTATCAAGGCTTATCAACTGAATTTAATGAAATCAGTTTCAAAAACCTGGGGTTCTCTGCAGCAATAATTCAAAAGCTTGATGAGTGTATTCCACATGACGCATTCGGCCATAAGTTATAAGTATTTCGATAACTTTTTCACATCTTATCAAATTTTGGAAATACTTGAACGTTGAGAAATATTTGCGTTCAAGAATCCACCTCTTCCTTCAAATACAGAAATTAAAAAGAAAGGACGTGGCACATCTGAGCAAGTCATCAGTCGCGACGGCAAATTAATCATTGCAAAATGGTATGACAATAAAGCGGTATACCAAGCATCTAATTTTGTCGGTATAAAAAAAAACCATAAGTATTTATCGTATATTTATAAGATCCACAAAGTGGGACATTGAGTGTTAATATGCACTTTTTTGACATGGCAGTTATAGCCAGTTGGATGGAGTATAAATCAAATTGATCTGAAAATGGAATATTAGAAAGGGACAAAATGGACTTGATGGTTTTCAAAATGGATTTGTGCACCACTTTAGTACCGATCCATAAAAGTGCTTAAGAAGAACTGGGTGTCCATCAACTTCTTCCATTTCTCTAGAAGAAGGAGGAACTTCACCTAATAAAAAAACAATTTTTACCATCACCAAAGGATGTTTGATTGGATCAAGTAGGTCATTTTCTTGTATTTGTCGAAGTAGCCAATGCTGGTAGGTGCAAGAATCCTGCAAAAAAAAACTTTAATGATGTGTGAAAAATGTAAAGCTTTCCTTTGCATAAAACTGTTTCAGTAAATATCATAAAAACTAATCTATTTGTTAATTATTTTTTCAATCGTTTATATCCGATAGTACATTACTGAATTCATAATAGCAATATGTGTCATTATTTATTATACCCTAGATGAAATCTATAGGGTATACTAAGTTTGTCATTCCGTTTGTAACACCTCGAAATAATGATGGTAGAGGAAAATGGATTGGACACCCACGCATAATATTAAAAGTTATTTTGATTTTTGCATGTTCGTCCATCTGTGCGCACGATAACTGGAGAACGCGTATACTTAGAGAGCTGAAATTTTGTACACGGACTTTAAAGACCAACCAAGCATTGTTCTAGCAAGTAAGTCCTAAATTCATTAATGGAAAGGACATTTTTGGTAGTTTTTATTCAAATATAGCCGCTTAAAGTTGAAACTTTGAGCTCTCGCCCCTCCCAGAGCTTGCCCCTCCCGCAAAAATGATGATGCGGAATAACGAAATCTACGTAAATATCAAGTTTGGTAAAAAAGTGTTTTTTTGTAATTACCCCCTCCATTTTCGAAATTCGAAATCGAAAAGTACCCTATCTAATAGCCAGTTCAGATTCCCGTACAATGACATATAAGTGGTTGTCGTAGGTTAAAAACTGTAGTGAGAGATAGAATCCTACGAGAAAACTGAAGATTACCTCGATGGGCACATCTTCCAAATGTTTGCTTATAACTTTTGATTGTTATTGTTGATAGCACTTAGGGAGGTCATTTTGGAAAGGAAACATAATGCGCGAATTTTTGCATAGTTTTTCCAAGTTCGTGCAATGGTGATATTTCGAATAAATGTACACTGAAGCGCGATAAAAATTTTGGTGAAATAAAAAATTCTAGAGAAAACTGTTTTTTTTTTTAATAATTGATGGCATAATTATAACTTAGTATACATTCTTAGAAAGGCCAATATGTGTTCTTTTAAATAAAGGTTTGAACGTGACGTTCATTAATTACAATAGAACTTATAACGAAATTATTCTGAAGAGGTATGCAAAATCTCAAAAATCGATATTATCGATTTACTCGAAAACCCAGCGGAGTTCGATATAAAAGTATCTAGACTTTTTTGACCCAAATGACCTCTTCATTCCCTTAAAGGACATTTACGGAACACCCTGTATATCTAAATTTCAAATATAAGATGGAGGAATTTTTACACACGTTGGCTACCGATGTCCTGTACAAGGGACAATTTATACCTGCCAGGTAAATGAATATAAATATTGATTTTCATTTCAATTTTACTCGCTTTCCTCCATATACAAAAAGTCGGTAGTGAAAGGGTTAAAACTTTGATGCCATTAACACATTGAAAAATTTTTGATTTGGTAACCCGGATATAATATATCTGATTGTTGATAGCAGCTCATTTAGGTTAATTTTTTTGGCAAGCGCTGCTACATTATATACGTAATCTTCAATAGCTTTGCTTTATCCGAATCAAAATGGAGGCTTTGTCCTGTCTAGTAGGAACATTTTCAGTAATTCTTCCTTGAACTCACTAAACGTCCGTAAAATATCTTGCTTTGATTGGTATCCTGCACCACTCAAACGCAAAGTTGAGTAGAAGACTGCATTTCTGTCATCCCATTCGTACAAATGTTTCAAGTTTTCAATTGCCGTTATTAAATTTTGTGGGGAATTAAATTCTGGAGTTAAAGGCTTCACTTCATGTATTCCAATTCTTATTTGATTAGTTTCTGAAGAATAACCCTCGAAATCGGATATTCTATTTTCTTTATTACATGCGCTACCACAACAGCCGTAGATAGTTAATGGTAAGGACAATTTTGAATATAAGTATGCCCGGGTTAATTAAAAAAGAAGAAACAAAATAAAACCAAACCATTTCAGACACCTGCCCTTATTTATGATTATTTCTATTAAAGATTTTTTTATTAGCATATGTTTATTAATTTTGGTATATTTTTTTGTTTGTTTGCTTGTTTTTTTTTACTAAAGGTTCAGAGGAGAAACCAATACAGTTGCCTACCTAATCAATTAAAATTATAAGATTAGATAATTAATACGGGATTACCTTAACCAAGGTCTACTATAGTCTTTCTAGATTTCTCCACAACGTCAATAGACTCTTTTTATGTTTTATTTAAACTGGGTACGGTAACCCCCGTATAACACGGAACTTTTATAGTACGGATTCACTCTAACACGGTTCGCGAATTGGGTAAAACCCTCTTACAACAATAGAAACTAGTATTAAAATCGAACTTCTGATTTGAAATTAGGGAAATCCCCGTGCAGCAGCTCTATTAACGTGATAAAGCTTTTAAGTGCGAAAGATACCTATTTGACATTTTTCATTCGAACTCGTATGTACATACGTAACATATGTATACTATCAGATTTAGCTTCAGAAATTTCGTGAACTATTAATACTTAAGTAAACTTTAAGACTTTAATTGTGTCTCTCAGTAGATTATAAATTTTCGGGTAAGTAGTACTTAACCTCTTTTAAAGAAATAATAATTATGTTTTTATTTTTATGAATTAATCTGTAGCCCTAAGATATGTCTGGCGAAAATAAAAAAATGTCTCTTAAAAGACATTTCATATACTTGGAAACAAAATTAAAAATTTTAGAGCGGCTCAAAAAGGGTGAAATTATATCATATGTCGCGAAATTGTTGGATTTAAATGAAGCAACAATAAGAACTATAAGGAAAAATGAACAGAAAATTAGGGACTCCGTTGCGGCAGGCTGTTCTATCTCCTCAAACATAACATCTCGTCCTAGGGCAGCAATAATTGAGCAAATGGAAAAAGCCCTTAGCTTTTGGATTGAAGACTGTTCAAAAAAACGGATTCCACTGAGTACCAATATTATTAAACAAAAAGCCTTGAAAATTTACGACTTCTTGAACAGGAAAATGGAGAAACCACTACTAATCCAGATTTTGTAGCCAGTAAAGGGTGGTTTGATCGCATGAGAAAACGCTTATCACTACACAACCTAAAAATAGAAGGTGAAAGTGCATCAGCCGATAAAGAAGCCGCCGAAATTTGTCCAATGGAATTGAAAAGAATTATTGAAGATGGTGGACGAGACTGCTCATTGGTGGCAAAAAATGCCAAAGAGTACATATATTTCTAAAGAAGAAAAAGTTGCGCCAGGTTTCAAGGTATCAAAAGACCGTGTAACATTACTTATGTGCAGTAATGATTCAGGCGATCACGTGGTAAAACCTATGCTGGTTTATAAATCACTCAATCCTCGTGTAATGAAAAACCTAGACAAGAGTAATTTACCGGTATACTGGACAGCAAGTAAAAAAGCTTGAGTGACTACTGTATTATTTAAGAAATGGTTTTTAAACTGTTTTGTACCAAGTGTGGAAAAGTACTTAAAACAGAAAAAATTAGATTTTAAAGTTCTACTTATATTGGATAATGCACCCACCCCCCGCAAGATTTAAATAACCCAAATATCAAAATAATTTTGTTACCTCCAAATACAACTGCTTTACTTCAACCGTTAGATCAGGGAATTATAGCTACATTTAAAACCAATTACATAAGAAGATCATCAATACAATGGGTTTTGAACAAAATCGATGATATGAATCTATGAGCGTCAAGGAGGCGTGGAAACTCTTTACAATTTTGGACTGCATTAATCTGATAAACTTATCCATAAGAGAAATAAAACCGACGACATTAAATGGTTGTTGGAAAAAAATATGGCTGCAGTCAATTGAAAGTGAAAATTTGATCGAAGCAGCAGAAAACAGAATGGATGCAGTAGTAGAAGTTGCTAAGGTTCTAGGAGCGGAAGGCTTTGACGATATGACTGCACAAGATATCCAAGAATTACGGTGGAAGAAGAGATTGATGAAGAAAGTTTGGTAGAAATGACATATGGAATATTTATAATTCAGAGGATGATAGCATAGGTGAAGACGCAGAAGATAAAAAGTTTACTCTACAAAGCATAAAGAAAGGCATAGGCTTAGCCGAACAATTAGAGTCATATTTTGTAAATGCAGATCCTTCAAACGAAAGGAGCACAAAGTTTAAAAGTGAACTTCATAAGTCCTTAGCACCATATAAGGAAATTTATAAAGATCTTTTAAATAAAAGCAAACAATCTAATAACAGATTTTTTGCAAAAGGTAGAGCCTGCATCTCAAGATAATGCAGAAAAATGATCAGAGGATGAGGATACATTGACAAAAAGAAAGCGCTCGCGGCCAATAGTGCTTAGTGGTGACGAAGAAAACATTGTTTAATTCATACATATTAATATGTACTATGTATTACTTTTTAAGAAAATTTGAATGAAGATATTTACGTTAATTATGAAATCATAATAGTGTTTTTTTAATTTTCGGAACCCCTCTTTTCGTACTAGTACATCATTCTTTGATTCGCATAACACGGCAATATTTTGGAACATAATTCCCGTGTTATATGGGGGTTACCGTGCGTGTAGATCTTTCGAAATTGAACATTGAAATGGTTATAATATTTCTAGCTAGAAAAGCTATAGTTGATTTAAGACCAATTTTTATGATACCCTAGATGACCCGTATGTAATTTCGTATGGTCGTCACCTATCTCCGCAAGTTTGATTTTTGAAGTGATTTTTCGCATATATTTCGTCCGACAGTAAAAATGACTTTAACCAATTTTATAGGATTTCAAATTCTGACGAACTTTTCAGTTTCATAAACTCGTTTGGGAGTCATCGTTTTCACAGTATAAGTAGAAAAACTAAATTTTTATATGGCAACACCAAGAAGGGGTTATCCGATTTAGTTCAATTTTGAAATTATATTTACTATTTTTATGAAAACACAGTTTATAAAATCTCCTGCCAGTGTCCAAATATATAATGAAAAACGGAATTTTTCTATGCCAACCCACGAAGGATATTATTACCCGATTTTTCCCACTTTCGAACATAATTTTACTTTTTTTTCTAAGCCCGTGTGCAAAATTTCAGGTCTCGAAGTGCACACGCTCTCGAGTTACCGTGCGCACAGACGGACGGACAGACGGACATGCAAAAATTAAGTGTGGGTGTTCAATCTATTTTACTCTAGCAGTATTATTTCCATGCGTTATAAACGGAATGACAAACTTAGTACACCCTATGATTTCATCTAGAATATGAAAAGATCTCATTCTTTTTAGCCTCTTATTCAATGCGACTTTTAAAGAGCTTTTGTAAGTCGCCGCTTTTATTTTATTCTTTTTTCACGTTGAGATTAAGGCTATTATAGGTTCTATGTTCCATCTGGTTTGAGAGCAGGCTTGGGAGTAGGCTTATCAGTAGGCTTTGCAGTTCTCAAGATGAAAAAATTTCCAACTCACTATTGTTACACGTATAGTTCCGGAACAAATGCTCCAATGTTTCATGAGCATATCGACAGAAATGGCAAGATATGGTCTTAGTCAAGACAATTTTAAATTATTTTCGGTAAATTAATTTGCTTTTCTCAGTCGTTTAATTTTGAGCCTGTAAATTGTGCCCTAGTTATAGGAGTTAAAATTACAAGCAAACTCAAACAAGCTCTATGTGTGCCTGGCCGTACCTATAATATAAGTTGGACTTGATTTCAGGTCGATATTAACACTGAAGTCTCTTAGGGCTCTATCCTATCTACGATTTTGATTTTAGAAATAAATAATTGTCTATACTGCCTATTACAAAAGGTTACAAGTTCTTGGGTAAAAGTTTTATATTTTTAGTATTGAAAATATCGTACCTGCAGTGCAAGCAAAACCACCACATCTTTATACTTTATAACTAAAATACTCCTGAATGAGGAGCTGTATATATAAGGAAAACTCTCTATAACGAAACTCAAGGGATCGAGAAATTTCTTTCGTAATAGAGAGCGTTCGTTATAAGGAATGAGTTAAAAAATTACAACAAAATATGCAGGTATGGACAAAATTCCTAAATCACAATAAATAGGTATCAGATATCAGGTTACCACTGATTGATTCGGTGATACCTAAAGTCTGAATTGCATGCAGAAAAGCGACAGCAAATCATTTCCATTGGTTGAAAATGAGAAGCGTATTTGTAATATAAAGCATCGCCGACGCATCGAGTCAGGTAGTAATCAATAAAGGCAATAATCACAATAAACAAAAGAAGAAGTTCACAAAATCGATATACCTGGAATTTAGACACTTAGTACCGAAAATATCAGTACCTTTGTGGGCATCTGGGAACCTATCACAAACATTGTTTTGAGGATGTATATATACTAAATAAAGAAATACACCAGTTTTGAAAAATATGAATATATACAGCCATTTGAAATATTTAAATGTCAATTACTCGAATGAAATTTTTTTGAGATGTAGTGTCTTGCATTAAAGGGGCGATATGACAACCCTCAAATTTTATTAAATTCTGAATACATTAAATAGCATAGGTATGTCTATTAAAAAAACAATGCTATCAATATGCTAAAATTTAGTATATAGAAGGGGGATTGAGTTTTACTCTTTTGAGACTCGTATAGAGTCTACACGCAATTTTCAACTTACTATATTAAGCAGAGAATTAAAAGACAAGTACCGAGGTACTGTTAGTTTTTTGGCTTAACCACTTCATGTACACGCCCGTGTATGTCACGGCGCCTTTATATCTTCTCAAATAAATAGCTTTTCTATAAGAACGTAGATATCGGACGTAGTAATTTTTATAAAATTTTTAAATTATAGTCATAAAAAATAAATTATGTTATTTATGTGCCATTTGTATAATGACAAAAATAATTGCGTACGCCATTGACATTTTAAAAATAATACTTTCATAAATAATTCATAAATTTTTATAGCTTATATACATTTCCCCCCCCCCCCCCACCCACAACTAAATTACACTAGCTACGCCACTGAAAATCTGTTTTCTTCCATTTCATTAAGGCTACATTAGGGCTACATTTTTATGGAAAAATGATGTGATCATTTTTTGACCAGAGATTCAAAATTTATGTGTGCATGAAGTGGTTCCGAAAATTGAAATTTCATGAAGAAATTTTGAGAGTATACTAAGTCCTTCGATCGGCAGCACAGGGCGATCTCATCATATTTAGTTAGAATGAGATGCCCTAAATCATTTGAATTTACTTTTAGTTCACTATAGAGTAGACAGCAGTAAGTTTGTTCAGTGTTTAATTCCTGTTCTGATGAGATCGCCCTGTCCTGTTCATCGAAACACACAGTATACCTACTCTCAAAATTTCTTCAAAAAATTTAGTGTATAATTGGATGCTATGAAAACAATATTAAAAAGAAAAAGCAGTTTTTTATTTCTTTTTTTATTAACTCATTAAGTATAGTATATACAAAGATATATTTCATAAAGCCGTTTAGCAAAGCATGCGTAAAATCGATGCATTGTCTTGTCCCTTATGGATAATTTACATTACTAGAACATTGCTAGAAAACAGTGTAAGTTGTTTCTCCTGTTTTGTTTGCCTTTACGCTGGTTGCCGATGGGTTGGCGTATTCGCCGATGTCCAATATTCTATGCATGATTATATTAATTAATTACTATGCCGAATAAATGGCCTGTCGCCTCAATACTCATGAAAGGCAAAGAACTGAAAGTTACCTATGGATCTGGCTGAATGCCTCAATCCTTACTTGATATTTGGCTGGAGCGCCTCAATATCCTTATGGAGAAGATATCTGGCTAAGATGCCTCTATATCTTTAGGATGGAGAACGCCTGGCTAATTGCCGCTGCGTTCTGAAGAATAACACTTGTACTTTACCAGTCCATGGTCAAAACTTTATTCTTGATTTCTTTCTTAATGCTACCTTATTTATAATCGCTAATTATTGCTAAGTAAGCTATTTACATTAATTTCTTAAAGTTACCTACATTCGATAATTTTCTCACCGTATCATTATGAAAGAAATGGTGACCTCACGTGAGTAACGTTCTTTGTTGCCATTGAGAAATTTGGTGCATTGTACATACGTAATTTATTTTCTGCTTGCGCTGTAATCTGATGCGCTTTTATTTTACTTCATTCATAACGAGGTATGAATGATTCACACAAAAGTGATTACATACAAATCTGTATGTATGTCAATTGTATTTTCATTTTTGTTTGTTCGAGTTTTAACTTTCGAAATGAATTACAAACTTTAGTTGTAATCTTGTTATCATATTTCTTTTACGGAGATGTGCATTTGATTTATATGCAATTACATGCTTTAATGATGCATGATTACAGATATGCATTACACTCCATATCTAAAAATACTTTAGAACGATAAGGACAAAAGATAATCCAGCAAAATTTTACTGAGTTAAATGTCAAATGCCGAGACGAAGGTTAAGTTTTTACTGCCATAATTATCCATAAAATGTTCTAGCCAGAAGTATGTTTTATGGCAGTACATTTTGTTATATTATGGCGGCAAACTCATACATATAACTACCAGCGTATATACACACAAACCAATTAAAAATATTTGAAGCGAGTTTGTAGCTGTCAAATCTGTCATATCTGAAAACTCTCTCGTAAGTATTATTTTTGCATATTTCCATAGAATATGGCCAGCAGTCCTAAGGCAAGTTACCTATGGAACAATAAAATTCAGCACATATTACACATTAAAGAAATTAGCCACAGAAAATGGATTTTTATTTCACAATTATTCTAATTTTATTGTGTTAAGTAATGAAGATTAATTAAATTACAGCGTACAAAACGGAAAAATGTGTCTGATAAATTTATTAACAAGAATAAAGGTTTCGTGGCTAGGGCTTTCTTTAGGAACCACTACTATTCCCGATTTTTCTCCTAAATTTGCTGCAATTCTCCGGCATTTAAAGACATATTGCTATTATAAAGATCGACAAGGATACTTTTTTTTTGTGACTGCGCGGGATATGCCCAGGGGCTGGATCTGTTTATTTTTTCGTCATCGTCTTAACATCAGACTATGAAACATGTTCATGCGATATGAATGAATAAATGAATGAATGAATGATTTATTACGCAAATTGTGCAAACAAGAATAAATCCTTAAGCTAGCACAAGGAAAGTATAAATTTATGGAATAACACTTAATTTAATTATAATGTAAAGTACGACTAGAACTACAAGTAAGTTAACAATAAAGGTAGGTAATAAATGATAATATAAAAATGCAAATTATATAAAAGAAAAGACTAAACAACACAATTAAAAGCGAACTTATTAACTATAAATATGTAACTAGGAGAAGCAAGTACAAGAAGTAAAAGAAGTAAAAACGTAAAAAGTAATAATTAAATAAGAAGAAAAAGAAGAAAGAAATTTCGCCGGAAAAAAGACAAGAATATTAAATGAAGCTAAAGCACCAGAAGATAAGCTGTAAGTTACAGCCAAAGAGAAATTAATAAAAAATGAGCAAATAAGAGAAACGTGGCAAAATAAGGTTAGTAGACCTCCCTGATGTTCCCATGCGCAGTTTTTCATACAAATATTGAGGATGGCGGAAAAAAGCAGTGTATTAATAAACACACAGATCCTGTATTGGAAATAAGCATCCAAGCTAATTCCCAAAATTCTTCCCGAGTATCATGAAATATGGTAATATCTCCTAAGAAGAAAAACGTATCGAGCACAGGTATTAAAAGCCACATTTAGCTTGCGCTTACTATTGGAATCCAGGCCGTCATATACGACGTCGCTGAAGGTTATAATAGGAACCATTAATGCCCTGATAAGTTTCATGCCGGTTGATTGGGAAATAAAATGAGAGCAGTCACCCAGAGTCTTCTCAGTCCGCCATAAATCTTTCCTGTCAACATGCTAACATGATCGAACCAATCAAAGACCTTATTAATTATAACTCCAAGATTCTTAACTTGAGACTCATAAGGAATAATGGAATCGCCAATCTCAATACGGGGAAAACAGGAGGTATCAAGATTTTCTTTATAAATAACGATACCATTACACTTCTGCGGGTTCACTTTAAGCTGATTTTCATGAGACCAGTGTAAAATAGCACACAGATCCTCATTCAGCCGGAACACAGCATCCTCAATTAGTCCCAATGGCCTTTGTATATAAATTTGTATATCATCTGCATACATATGAATATGATAACGATTTATGGACTCACAGATGTCATTAATAAATATGGAGAACAAATTGGGGCCATTCAATGAACTTTGGGGGACCCCCTGCCAAGACCGGGAGAAACGAAGAAGACTGCCCATCTACTTCCACCTGCTGGAATCTATCCGTTAAGTAACTTGCGTAAAACCTCATCGCGGGTTTTGAAAAACCGAAGTCACGAAGTTTATTCACAAGTTAGCATGCTGACCTGGATGTATCGCTGACCTTTTTGAGTATTCTGTTTCTGATGTAGTTGTCTTGTACTTTCTCCATTATTTTAAGGATGAAGAAATGCACTAGATAATCTTATTGAAAATTTTTGTACAGTGACACGCATCAAATTAATAAAATCTATTACCAGCGATCTGTTGTAACTGTCGTAACTAAGCTATCCTCTATATCTCTGTGCAAGCAGTAATTACCTTAATTCTCCTGCATATTCAAACAACAAGATCATCACCATTAACGTCTAACTAAATTATGCAATTGACAAACTTCGCTATAAAAGAGTGCGAAACAAAGTCTTGACAGTCGATCACCTTTTCATTTTTTTCTAATACTGCAAAGTTATAAGACCCTCTCCCTCACTTGGTCACTAAAATCACATCGAAGTAATGTAAATTGACCACTATTGTGGATTCGTCTGACCAATTTTCAGAAGCGACCGTAAAATAAGGGATTATAAAAGAAAAATTGGAAAATTTTCCATCAAATGTATCGATGGTATGTATTTACTTAAAAGAAATAAATCTTCCAGAATACCAGAATTCCGCACGCCCGTCATCACGTTTCATACTTATAAAGAAATTTGAACTCATCTTTCTGAGTCACTTTTTAATACTGTCTAGCATTAGATTACAATACTTGTCTATTCCTATATTTAATATATTTTTATTAAATTTTAATGTATACTAGGGATTATAACTTTTTGCTACTACATTTGTATTATATTATATTGTTTTGCATTAAAATCTAATAATATTTAATTCTAATGTAATATTGCGTAATTTTATTATAAATGAAACAAAATTCGTCCGCCATTTTGAATTTTTATTATATAAAAAAAGCAAATCATAACGCCAGTGGCGTCGCGTCTTTGGAAGCAAGGGAAGCATTGCTTCTCTTAGGTTTACCGATGTAATTTAATTAAAACAAATAAAAATGAAAGGAAATAAAAAAATTACGACAAAAAATTTCTACAAAATATTTTCCCTAAAGCCTTTTTATATGTCCTTCGCTGTAAACTATCGAAGAGAAGCACTCATAAAACTACCTCCTCCCTGTGAACAAAACAATAAAAAAAAAGTAATTGAACACATGCAATGAAAAGTATGGTATTCGAACACGTCTGGGCTCTGTCAATGATATCACAATCGACACCACCGGTGGTTTTATTTTTGCTTTAATCAGCAATCAAACAGCATCCAAGAAAATGTATGGCATTCCAATTCGTCAGGAATCTACCTATGACATCACACATCTCTAATGCTCGTTCGCCAGTTATAGTGTAGCTTCGCTTAATAAGAAATGGTTCTAAACCTAACCTAAGGGATGCAATTGAAAAAATGCTTCTATTGGACCTACAAACACTGCTATACTTCTCCATGTATTAGGTTGATGGTATTATTTTACGTTAACATTTTTCTTAAGATAGATTAACGCTACATTTGTTTCGACTGGATGTGGTTTTATTTGTGCTTCCATCAATTTCATGTAGGTAGTTCGGTTATTAGGGAGCATTTCGTTTGCGGGCAGTCGACTATTTTCACGACGCGCGGGCGAGGGAAAATTGTTTATTCTTGAGAGGAATTTCAAGTTGGATAGCAGAATATTACTATAGAGAAGAGATGGTTTGAAATATGATATTGATGATAAAATCGTACAGACGGAGTCAAATAAGCAAATGAGCAACCATTAATATTTTAATTTAGCTTATTTAGAATTTATTTGTCGCCGTCATGCCATATTCCCGAATCTGATTTTTGACTATTTTGAACTGTTGTATTCATACGTAACTCAGGAAAAATCAAATCTGTATTCTGCTATTCTGTAAAAATCTTACCTATATTACTTTACCACTGCAGGTATAAGATTTGGATTTTCAAGAATTTCCTCAAATAATAGAAAGACGTTTACTCCTAACATTGCTACATCTCAAAAGATTAATTTCTCAGTTTCATGAAGGCGGCGATTAATACTCTCTGTTTCGTAATACACTTTGTTATAAACGAATTTGAAATTTTCCCATTTCGTATCTTGCAAATTGTTTGAGATTTCATTTACAGAGCTCAAATGCTGTTATTACTAGATAACTTACCCGGCACGTTAGAACACTCTTGAGTATCTCTCCACATTCTGAAAACCATTTATCATTGCCTTCGATTTCGAGAAAACGAAAAATTTCAAATTTGTTTACAGCTTTGATTGAAACAGAGTGTATAATATTCAAGTACACAGTAAAAAATAATTCCCTAAAGTGAGTGGAAACAATTTGTGCCACACAGGTTAGGCATTTGTCGATAAGATTAAGGAATGCTCCACCTTAGAAAACTAAGATTAGGTTCTTATCCCTAAAATTTAGGTAGGTTTTTCTTCCTATCAATGTAGGGAATTTTTGTTTTTTCTCTCTAAAATTTAGGGAATAGGTGATAGCACCACACCACTCTCCACCATAGGTGAAGGTGATAGAAGACCACCTTCTTTAAAAAGCATGGGTGGATTACATTGACAACGCCGACGCCGCCGGTGTGGTCGTCGTCGTCAAACGCCGGGCACATTAATTAACACTGAGCTGCAGCACCATACTTTAATTTCCCTTACATTTTACAGTTAGTTATTTGCTTGCAATCTCCGCCGGTTTGCAATAAAATTTTAAATAATTATAAAAAAGATATTCTTTTTTAAATATAAAATCATTTATTTTCAGAAATTCAAATATCATTTCATTTTTTCTACTACTATGGAGTACGGAAGTTTTTTTGGTGCGCTGGGCACACTCACACAAAATATTGAAAAACAATATATGACTTGTTTTCAAAAACAATGTTTGAATTATATAAACGAAAATATATTTCCACAAAAAATATAGCATAATATCTAATTTATTGATATGCTCTACCTTGTATCCAAGAGAGCTTAACATTTCGGGAATTTTACGTTTTTTATAGGTTTCTAATATTTTTTACAGTGTACGAACATTGCAACCTGACTATAATCATTTCTTTAATTCCTTTTATTTTGATTTGAAAGCAAGGACCTAACGTCCTCGATCGTGGGTACTCTTAGCAGCCCAAGAACCAATTTTTTTTTATATAGTAGTAACCGTAAGGTTTCTATTACCAAATTATATAACTTGAGTTATACAGGGTGTTCCGTAAATGTCTTCAATCCTTTAAGGGGATTAAAGTAGAGGTCATTTGGGTGAAAAAAGTCTAGATACTTTTATATCGAACTCCGCTGGGTTTTCGAGTAAATCGATAATATCGATTTTTGAGATTTTGCATACCTCTTCAGAATAATTTCGTTATAAGTTCTATTGTAATTAATGAACGTCACGTTCAAACCTTTATTTAAAAGAACACATATTGGCCTTTATAAGAATGTATACTAAGTTATAATTGTGCCATCAATTATTTAAAAAAAAAACAGTTTTCTCTAGAATTTTTTATTTCACCAAAATTTTTATCGCGCTTCAGTGTACATTTATTCGAAATATCACCATTGCACGAACTTGGCAAAACTATGCAAAAATTTGCGCATTATGTTCCCTTTCCAAAATGACCTCCCTAAGTGCTATCAACAATAACAATCAAAAGTTATAAGCAAACATTTGGAAGATGTGCCCATCGAGGTAATCTTCAGTTTTCTCGTAGGATTCTATCTCTCACTACAGTTTTTAACCTACGACAACCACTTATATGTCATTGTACGGGAATCTGAACTGGCTATTAGATAGGGTACTTTTCGATTTCGAATTTCGAAAATGGAGGGCGTAATTTCGAAAAAACACTTTTTTACCAAACTTGATATTTACGTAGATTTCGTTATTCCGCATCTTCATTTTTGCTGGAGGGGCTAGCTCTGGGGGGGGGGGGGGGGGGGAGTTCAAAGTTTCAATTTTAAGCGGCTATATTTTCTCAACCAAGCATTGCTCTAGCAAGTAAGTTCTAAATTCATAAATCGAAAAGACATTTTTGGTGGTTTTTATTCAAATATAGTCGCCTAAAGTTGAAACTTTGAACTCCCGCCCCTCCCAGAGCTTGCCCCTCCAGCAAAAATGAAGATGCGGAATAACGAAATCTACGCAAATATCAAGTTTGGTAAAAAAGTGTTTTTTCTAAATTACGCCCTCCATTTTCGAAATCGAAAAGTACCCTATCTAATAGCCAGGTCAGATTCCCGTATAATGACATATAAGTGGTTGTCGTAGGTTAAAAACTGTGGAGGGACGTAGAATCCTACGAGAAAACATGAAGATTACCTCGATGGGCACATCTTCCAAATGTTTGCTTATAACTTTTGATTGTTATTGTTCATAGCACTTAGGGAGGTCACTTTGGAAAGGGAACATAATGCGCAAATTTTTGCATAGTTTTGCCAAGTTCGTGCAATGGTGATATTTCGAATAAATGAACACTGATGCGCGACACAAATATTGTTGAAATAAAAAATTCAAGAGAACACTGTTTTTTTTTTAAAAATTGAAGGTACAATTATAACTTATTATACATTCGTGGAAAGGCCAATACGTGTTCTTTTAAATAAAGGTTTGAACGTCACAATCCATTAATTATAATAGAACTTAGAACGAAATTACTCTGAAGAGGTATGCAAAATCTCGAAAATCGATATTATCGATTTACTCGAAAACCCAGCGGAGTTCGATATAAAAGTACCTAGACTTTTTTCACCCAAATGACCTCTACTTTCATCCACTTAAAGGATTAAAGACATTTATGGAACACCCGTATAGACTAAGTACTCGAAACCTCTTTCTAACCACTATAAACTCCTTATAGAGCTTAAATGAAGGATTATATAAAGGTTACTGTGACTTGCTTTAGATAACGTTATATAACTTAAAGGGCGGGGGGCAATATCAACCGTTTAGGAGTTACAGGGTGATTAAGAAAAAAGTTAGTTTTTCAAAAAACGGCCTGTATCTTAAAATGTACAGGGCGTACGGTCACAGTACAGTCTCGCAGTACAACAGTTATGCATATCTCATCCTACCTTTTTTTACATTCACCTCTATTTTTTTTTTTGCAAAACGGACGTTAACATAACTTTTTTTTATAAAAACTATAAGCTGTAGACTCTCCTTTTTAATTTGACCTAGTATATATACTCTATGTACTATTTACATCCGTTAAAGATATATTAGCTCAAAACCTATTCTGAAAGCCATTCTCAAACCTGCATTTTGTTACATACGTAAATTATACCTGCCTAAAAAAGCTAAAACAAATACCTAATTATAAATAAATAAAATTAAAAAAAATATTAAAATTTTTCATCCATAAAATTTTCACATAAGCTAACCATGCCTAAAACATGGTTAGCTTATCAATTCAATTAGTGAAGAAAATTGCGTCAGCCAGTAGAAATATTTAATTTAAAAAATAAAAGAAAAGACAAATCGTACCTTCAGTACGATTTGTCGTGAAAATTGCAATATGTATGTACGAACGTACATACACATCACAAAAAAGCTTTCGCGATAAGAAGAGCGCGTCGCGAAAATACATTATATGTATACGCGCGCCGCAATTCTAATCGTCGTGACTGTGGCTGATGTTTATAAAAGCATCAAATTCCAATCCCCCGTCCAACGAAAAATATTCTGGACTTGTTTAATCAAGTCCAGAATAAATGAAAATTTTCTCAGGGTAAAAATGCAACTATGCATTTTCTACCCTGAACGAGGGCTCTTGATCGTGACAAAAGTGATCAAGAGCCGAGTTGGATTTTAAATATTATACGCGGCGGTTCATCGAGTTGGATTTTAAATTTGAAAGAGCGAGTTCAATATGAAAACCAAAGAGCGTTGGCAGGAAAATATTATTCGCGGCGGTTCGATAGAAAATTAGAAAATAAATTAGTGTTGTTTAAAAAAAAAAAAGAGAGTCCCATACGCTGGAGTCGAGCGGAGTTTTAGAGGAAAAAGAGTTTGGATATATGATTAAAATAACGAGAGTCGAGTTCCAAAAAAAAAAGGGAAAAATAAGTTTTTTTTTGAAAGTTTGGTTCGGCGCGATCTCGGTTACGGTGCGATAGGCTACAAATCAAAAGATGTTTTACTATAAAGAAAATTGTTATAAAACAAAAAGAAGTGGTTACAATCAAAAGAAGTTTTAGTATACCTTGATTGGAGGTAAGTCTGAAACATCGTAGCTTCTTCGATACATTGGCATACACAGGCTCGTATCCAGAGCTGCTGCCTAGGGGTGTCAGAATTAAAATGTTCGAAAGCGGGAGGAAAAAGTAGGAAAAAGTCGCTTTTAAAATTTCATATTTACGTTATATCACAAAATCCAATTTTCGGTTTGATTTGGAAAAGCTATCGATAATATTATCCACATCAATGTCGATCTCAGGGCGAACATTAAGGACTCATAACGAGATACCCATTCTCGTGCAAAGATTGTAGAAATAGGTGCTGACCCAAGCGATTCTGTCACGGGTGAAGTAATTGACTGAGAGCGAGCTGGCAGCTTGAATCACATTTAAAGGAATGGGAGTAAGAGTGTATGATTTGTTACTAACTATTTCTTCTGATGGGAACTTAATTTATCTTTCTTTTGTCAATGGTTTATCAGTCTTCCGCTTCACACTTTCACTACCATTTCTACCTCCGTCGTTAACTAATATAGCAAATTTGTCCTTGTGCTACAAATTAAAGGTAATCGTGAAGTTAAATTAAACAACACTACTTGAATTCGAAAGTACAACCAAAGCAGCGCCAACTACCGCAGAAGAAAGTGAATAAATTTTACTTTTATAGTTTTGCCGTAAAAGTTCTGAAGAAAAATTGTAGAATCAATTTTTGCGGCACTTGAATCAATCCAACTATATGATAGATTTCAGCCACGAATAGTGTACAAAAATGCGAAAGAAAAATTTTCAAGTAAATATCTAAGAACAAAATGTATGATTGCCAACGCCCATAAATATCTTAAGCGATCAAGATCAGCCAAGGCACCTGAATCAATATAACTCTTTGGAATCATTATCCGCCACCAATAGTGTATGAAAAATCGAAAGAAAAATTTTCAGGCTGCTAAGCATTTTCTAAACAATCAAACACTAAAATAAATATGTAGTATTCCAAAATTACTTATCATCCTGAGATAGGTATGATAGATGACTTTTCCACACAATAGGTGTGTTCTTTTGCATACCTTCTTCCAGAACTCCCATATACTGGGGAGAACAAATTGTTCTGTCGATTCAAGCGAACTAGTTGTACCGTTCGCTTCATTTAAATCTTTCTATTAAAATGTATGAGGCGTTCTGTTGTATATCTTTTGTTCTGCTCTGTCCTGCGAACAAAAAATAACATTGCTTATATAAAACACAAGAAAATTCTTAAAAAATCGTACACGTTTCAAAGATGAAGAGATACGAGCGAATGACTATTATACTCACTCCATACTCCACTATTACTACTAAAAAGAGGACAAACAAATCCCCAAACCAGCGCTAGCAGTCGCCGCAGATTGGAAAAGTGCGTTACAGCACCAGCACTAATCGCCGTCGTCAGCTACACATTGTGTCCGTACCATACGAAAATCGTCCTGTTAAACTTTTACAACTCAGTCTACATTCCAGCGCCACATTCAATTCACGCGAAGGTTGGGGGGCGGTCATGACCTCCGTGACCCTCCCCCTGTATACGCGCCTGGGCATACATGTGGTCTTCTTAGGGTTGAGTATAAGCTGATTACGTTTGGCCCAAGTCGTCATTTAGCCGCTCAACACAGTCCTCAATTAGCCCAATTGGCTTATCTAAATATATCTGAACATCATCAGCATAGAGATGAACTGATGAGTCAAGAGGCTCTATGGGTAGTCCATTAATGAAAAGCGAAAAGAGAAGAGGTGCAAGAATGGAACCTTAAGGCACGCCACAGCTGAGAGTTAGGGGTGATGAAAGAATGTCAGAAATTTTGACAGACTGGATTCGGGAGAAAAGGACATTTTTTAATTATTTGGTAGCTGTTATCGAGAAATCGAAGTATTGGCGTAGTTTGAAGAAGAGCAGGCCATGATTGATGGAATCAAATGCCTTACTAAAGTCAAGGAGAACCAATATGGCCATATGATCTTTGTCGAATGCCTCAGAAATATCAGATACTACTTTGAGTAACGCAGATTCACAGCTATGCCGTGGTCGAAAACCGGACTGCCAGCAGGTTATCAAATTTCTTTGGTTAACATATGTCGTAATTTGATCGTTCATTAATTTTTCGAGAGCCTTGGTGAAAAAATAAAGTAGATTGATCGGGCAAAAATCTTTGATTTCAGTACACATGCGGGACTTGGTAATCGGTAGGATAACAGCCCTTTTCCAGTACACTGGGAATTGCGATGTAGTTAAACATGCAATTAAGACATGTGTCAAGGCTTGTAGAATAATTTTGACAAATTTTGGTGGGATATTATCAGGACCTGTAACAGACGATTTAATTTTATTTATCGCCTTGGATACCTCAGACACATGGACACACCTAAATGAGAATCCATCACCAATATACGACTCTGACTCTCTGTCAAAGTTAGATATTAATTCTGGACAACCATTCGCGGAGACCAATAACATTCCAGCAGCGAGTTGATATATCACCTATGATGTTTTAAAACTTAGTAGCGATAGGTTCACTAAAACAACTGGGTGGGCACACCTTTTATAAAACTTCATATCACCTTCACTCACCAAAAATTGGAAAAGATATGTTACTTGAGAGGGGAGACTAGTTCATTAAGACTCTGCGGACATTGCGACCAGAGTTGATCTATTGTGTCCTCCTCAATCCCTGGCGCAATTAAAATTTGCTACAGTAAAAAATTATTTTTTGAATAATTTACAATAGAAAAGGCAATCCCTGGCGCAATTAAAATTTGCGACAGTAAAAAATTATTTTTTGAAAAATTTACTGTAGAAAAGGCAATCCCTGGCGGATTTAAAATTTGCGACAGTAAAAAATTAATTTTTGAAAAATTTACTATAGAAAAGGCAATCCCTAGCGCAATTAAAACTTGCGACAGTAAAAAATTATTTTTTGTAAAATTTACTGTAGAAAAGGCAATCCCTGGCGCAATTAAAATTTGCGACAGTAAAAAATTAAGTGGTTAAATTAAATCTATCACTTTTACGTGCTCGATTATTGCTCTTGCTCGGGATACTCACATATGATATTGTTACGCGCCACAAAGCGACACAAGCGACATCTATTGGACATGGAAATAACTTTAGGTTAGTGACATCCTAGTAAAGTTTGGGTTCGGAGAATGGAATATTCAATAAGGTTCTAGGATAACTCGTAGAGTATAAATACGGCGCTTCTCACATCCAGGAGGCGAGTCTTATTTCAGCCAGTGAAGTGAACGAAGTAAACTATTTGAATTGCGATAATTAGAAGTACAGTACTAGCGATAAATAAAGAGTTGATTTGATAATTATTTGTGAATTTGTGAGAGTAAACATTAAAGTTAAATAAAGAAAGAACTTTTGAATTATATCCGAAATATTGTGTTTTAAATAACGAACTAAGGCCACGCTCGTAACAATATGTTTCGTGACTTCATCTTCCTCTTCAAACAGTCGATGCAGTTTACTATTGCAATTGCCTATTTTCTTCAAAAATTAACTCCTGGAGTTCTTAAGAAATAGCTATCGAGAGGGGTGGGTATAGATAATTTATTAGAACCGCCACGCCACTGATCTACGCATACTTTGTTGCAAGTTGAAGTAGGTATTTGAAAATGTGGAAAGTATGTTGAAATTAATTTGATTATAACAAGATTTTCTTTTGTACCTAAAGAAGTGAAATAAAAGCGTGGTGTAAAAACAGAAAACAAAATTTTCTCCTCAAATTGGCAGAACCATAAAACTTGAGACTAAACTACACAGGAAAAACAACAATATTTCTCCCGCCCCCTACTCCTCTTTATAACTATTTATTTAAGTAAAAAAAAAAACGAGTAAAGATGAAACCCTCAAGGAACCAAAACTAAACTCAAACACAACTTTTTCCTCGGATATTAAAAATTAAAGCCATCCTTGTCCCAGAAACAATTCGAGTTATGATAAACGAGGTCAAAAGATGTTTTTACCGATTCAAATGATGTGAACAAATAATTGCATAAAACAAAGTGAGAGAAGCAAGGATATACTCGTATGGCAGTACTAGGCATATTAAAGGATATATATGTATGTATGTACAACACAATAGAACTTGAGAGTTTATGTAGGTAAGTATATGTATGAATATGTGTACTTCACGTCCAATCATCCAACCCTACCCTAAGCAACTAGTCCACCATTGTTTGTAGCACTTGAGACTTGGGAATTTTGAAAAACATGTGGTAGGTAGGTCGTTCAGTGCAGAATTTATATGGTGGGGTTGTGTAGTAGTACTTACCTATTATAGTCAAGCGTCCTTGAGGCACTGGAAAATCCACGAATATCTACCTAGTACGTCCGGAATTTCAAGTTGTCTCTTTTCTATTTGTTTTTAGTACAACCAAAGAGAGATATATTCGTCGTACGTAATCCATTATCTATGCCTCCTACCCCCATCCACCGATTTATTCCATCCTTTACGGCAGAAAATGGCTGCAATAAATTTTTTAGATAAAAAAAAAAACAAACGATTGAAGAAACTGCCTACGGGTTGGGCCTATGATCGTTTTTATTAATCGAGTACAAGCCAAGAAAAACATGACCGCCCGGTCGTAATGAATAAACCCAGAAACATTAATTCCACTTTGTTACAGTACTTTGATAGGGGTGGGGAGTTTTTTAACAATAATTCTCCAATATTCATCTTAATTATACGCCCCCCTGGCTACCGCTTTCTAATTACAATGTGCCCTAGGCTAAGGTCGAACATTTAAGGTATACACCATTTCCATATTTTGGGGGGCGGGGAAGGGGAGTGACGCGGGTATTCCTAGCAAATCGTGTGGAATGACAAAAACTTTTGCTTATTCATTCTGATTATCAAAATTTTGTAGAACCCCTCGAATAACACCCGTCGGGCTTTGTCGTTATACATGTAAAATCCGGATACTGTGTGCGGGGGTGTTTGGTACGTACGGTAAAGAGAAGCCGCCAAATTACTGGTAGTTAGTTAGCTAGCGGGGCTTGATAAGTTTTCTAATTTCAAGGGAGGCTTAGAGCAGTTTTTCCACATTTTCAAAGTCCTTTTAAAGTTTGATTTTTGCTTGTCACGTTTTTAGATTTAGCCTCTCTTTCGTTTGTTTTCGCTCAACTTTTGAAATTAGTTTCGGTTTTTTTTTTGGTAAATAATGAAAGGAAAAGGATCACTTTACCCCAGCTAGATAACCATTTATCAATGTATTTCTGGTGCTGCGGTAAAGTCTGCTGACATTTTGGTCGCTCTACCAAACAGATGTGCCTTGAAAGCAAAATCTTTCTATTCATTTTAGTTAGCTGATGCTACTCTCCCTTAAGTCCTGTAGTAACCGTATTATTATAATCGTGTCAAAGGAAATCACTTGACACTATAGGACCAAAGCCTTACTACTTTATATAAGTATGTTTGTTGGTATGCATATATATATATAGGTTGAGGATAGGTACTTTGTCTTTCCCAGAGCACCCTTACACCATCGTTCTTTTGCACACTTATAAGCTTACAAAGTTTGTTAGTTGAATTTTCATGTTCACTTATGCACTCAAATTTAGCAGTTTTCCAGAGAAAAGATTTCCTCTGATGCGATGGGATGGATAGAAGAAAAGTATATCTCTATACTATACCAAGTTATGGAGAGGGTGTTTCAGAGGAAATTGGGAGCCTAGTCTTATGCAGGAACAGTAATGCGACTATGAGAAGTTAGCTTCCTGCGTAGAATTTATTACCAGGGTGCAAAAATGAACATAAATTCGTGTACTGGAGAGGGTTTTATATATATATTTTGATTAATTCAGGAGAGAGGAGTTATGTAGATCGATCGTTTCGCAAATCGTCTGGAATATCCAAAGGGTTTGGGTTTCTTTTAAATGCATTCAAGGGTTACTCTCATGTTCGTCCTACGTAGATATATAAGAAGGATGCTGTTCGTTGCTGTAGGGCAATGAAATTAATGCTTGTTGAAAGTTAGAAGACAAAGAGGGGTGAGCGCTCTTTAGTAGGTATGTAGGTAGGTAAGGTACCAGCACTTAATAATTTTCAGCTATTTTACTTGCTGCTTATTATTATTTTTTTTTTTTTGTAATTAAGATTTTTTTTCTTCATTTCAAGAAGGTTAAGAATGTTTTTTTTCTGACTTCATTACGGTAATTCCTACTAGGTAAGAATTACTGCGCACAATTAAAGGTAATAAAAAAAATTTTGTGACTACTGTATCCACCAGTTTATTTTGTTGTATTTAAATTTTAAATTTACGATCGCAATATTTTTTTTTTCGTCTTGTACCTATGTTTGCACATAGCCTCTCCATCTGACCAATTCCTATCCTATTCATCTAATTTACTGGGGGACTGCAGAACGTCCATGGATAAGCTGTGTGCCTACAACAAGGTTTCCTTTCACTGGGCTACTGGTCAGATGGGAATAATGGGGAATGAAAGGGCTGACCTTTTAGCCAGGTCTGGCTCTGGTTCTCCATTTCTTGGAGCGGAAACTACCGTAGGCGTTCCCACCTCAGTTATCGGATTGTTTATCAAAACGGATGTTCGTATGAAGCATCAGCAGATATTGGCGAACCTGAGCACTTGCAGGAACATAAAACTTTATTTTGATGGGCATAACAATAATTTCTCTGCTTTTCTCTTGGGGTTCGAAAGAAAACAGTGCAGAACTGTGGTTGTCATTATCACTGGCGACAGCTAGCTTCACGCTCATTTAACTAGACCCGGGCCTCTGTGCTTGGGATCTATCTTCGCTCTACCTTACAATAAAAATAAAAAACAAAAATCCCCATCCGGGGCTCTGGCTCAGTTTCATAAAACCCGGAAAATTTTTCTCCGCTTCCGTATACCATGAAATTATGAAAATTTTGTGGAGACAATTCGTATCGCGCGGTCATCATTATGAAGCACATTCTTGTTCAAAAATTCGGAAATAAATTTCAACATCTTCTCCGCATTGACGATATAAAAAGTTTACAACGTGCTCGGTTAGAAAATATTGCAGCTGTATGCCGGCAAGTGTTGCAAAGAATTCAGGATTGTGCCTTGCAAGGTGTTGTTCCCAGCATATAGTAAGCATGCCCGCATCACATTTTGCATCTTTGTCAAATGATCTACGGAATCTAGTTGACCTACGAACTTAAGCCTATAGAACACGAAAAATGTAAATCAACGTAGGTATTTGGAAGGTGACTGCAATTTTTATATCTCAGGGAAATCATTTTTAACGATGAGCCTAATTTTTACCTGCAAGGAAATGTGAATAAACAGAACTGCCAAAATTGTTACAATTTGGTGCGGTTTTTAGATAGGAGGAATTACTGGTCCTATTTTTAACCTTTTTTTTAAATAACTTTTATGGCTTGAAGCTCATGTTTGACAGTGCTACGTGTTACATAAACAGAGAAAAGTAAAGTTTACCGCTTGAGTAACATGTTTATGCGGAGACATCATTTTGATCTTACGATTTAACACCCTTAGATGGGGAAGCTATGTGGAAGCTTTATGAAGAAAACGAAAAGAAATTTTTTTTTTCAATTATAAATTGAGCTAGACTCGATTTCCTTGCATTTTCAACTGTGTTTTAAAATAGTATACAAAAAAAACTGTTTTCAGTACGGGTTCCCTAACTAGTCTAAAGTGGTTCTCTTCATGTATTAAGTATGTGTGCATCTGGGAATGAGTATCCATTCTTGAAGCTAATCATTTTTTTTTCCTGGGAGTAATTTAAACAGTAGGTACTTTTCGTCGAAACTTTAATCAATATTTTTTCAACATTCAACTTTAAGTACTGACTAACTTTAATCCACACCGATGGTTCTCTCACGAATGAGGAGCTGACATTGGGATGGAGTACTCATTTACAAGACATACCACTGTATTACAGGCTGAAGTCTTCGCCATCACAATGGCAGCGAAGATTGCCCTTGATATGGAGATCACGGGAAAGGACATTGCTGTTATTTCTGATAGTCAGGCAGCCTTGATGTCTCTGAGTGGCCCTTGTATAACATCTAAGTTACTGGGGACTGCAGGTCGTCTGTGGATAAGTTGTGTATGCACAACAAGGTGTCCGTTGGGTGGGTCCTGATCACATGGGGATCATGGAGAATGAAAGGGCTGACCATGTAGCTAAAGGTGGTCCTGATTCTCCGATCTTCAGCCCGTAACACGCCGTAGGTCTATCTACAACAATGCCCAACGTGCCGACGACCCACAAGAGTCTCAAGCCGGGCATGCACAAAAACCTGACTTGTTGAAAAAAAAACAAACAAATTTGCGACCATGCTCCCGATTCGCCTTGGTCGAGGGAGAACCTCTAAAAAAAAAATGTAGAACTGTGGTTGGCATCATCACTGGCCATAGTTCGGTTCACGCTCATCTAACAAGGAGGGGAGTTGTTGACAGCGCGGAGTGTCAGTTCTGCCTGGAAGGAGAGCCTGAGAGAAACGAACACTTTATGTGTGTTTGTCTGGCCCTCGCCCGGAGCAGACTGGATACTCAAGACTCTGCCCTCCTATCCGTAGAGGAGTTGAACAACCTTTTTCACCAAGGCCTGATATACTTCATTAAGAGGACAGGATGGTTTTGGTGATAGGGCTTTTAGCAGGAAAGCACAATGGGCCGCTCTGGCCTCCGTGCTTGGGATCTCTCGTCCCCCGTCTTTAAAAAAAACAATCTTAATCCAACGAGAATTTAAAGACAGAAACACATCCAAGAAAGTCTCAGGCCTGGCCTTTCTCAGGCTTCCTCGCAGCTTGACTCAAGGCTTGCCTCAGAGAATTGAAAACAAAATGACACCAGCGGGCTTGGTGCAGTCACTGTAATTTTGACAGTATTTGCTACATTCTGGGCAGAAATAATTTATTATCGGTTTTAAATTTTTTTGTGTTATACACTTATAAACAACGAACTTTTAAACAATTTAGAAATAACAACAAAACTTTTCGAATTATTTCTAGCTCTAATAAACATTATAAATGCTTGTGATATGAAGATAAATAGACGAATATCGTTCCGCGAAACTTACACAAGTAGAAAAATTCATGGTTTTTCAAATCAAACTTTTAATATAATAAAAGAACAAGACCATGTACATTTTCCCAGGGCAACTAGGCTGACCTCGAATCAATTTGATGTGATATTTGCGTTAATAAAACACAAATTGATCAAAAGTTCCAACAGAGAGCCAATAGACCCGGAAACTCGATTAGCAGTGACTTTGTTGTAAATAAAACTTTTCTATAAATAGTAGCATTTTTACATTAATTGCTTTAATAGGTACTTATCACGCGATGCTCCAATGCAGGAATCGTATTTTGCGAAATCATTTGGAACCTTCTATCTGAATTATGTTTGGCACCTCCGAATGAAATTGACTGAGAAGCTTACGCCCATGGGTTTGTGAGCAGATGGAATTTTCCAAACTATGTTGGCGTTATTGATGGAAAGCATGTAAACCTTATTTGCCCGCCAAACGCGGTATCCTCATATTTCAATTATAAAGGATATCATCGTATCGTATTGTTAGTAGAATGCGATCACAGCTATTGCTTCACAGCCGTAGATATTGGAGCACTTGGGAGCCGCAGCGACGGAATTTCTTGCTGCTGAACTCATTCCCCTGTCAGACAAACCGCTCCCCTACAGAAATATAATGTTCCCACAGTTTTTTGTGGCTGATGCGGGGTTCCCATTAAGATGCAACATAATGCGACCATATCCAGCAAGGTGTTTGTTTTCACAAAAATGTAAACAAGTAAAATTTAAAACATATAAATTTTACGCAGCAATTACAGTAGAAGAGGAATATTTCAACAAGCGGCTGTTACGAGCGAGAGGAACTATTGCGAATGCATTTGGCACAGCGACAGCACGTTGGCGGATACTTACAACAATAATAAATGTACATCCGAAAAACGTAGAAAAAATTATTATGCCGACAACTATGTTGCATAATTTCTGCAAGCGTACGGACCCGCAAGTTTATTGCCACGATTCGTTTGTTGACGTCGAAAATGGTGCCGAAATGATACCTGGTAGATGGCGTGAAGAAACTGCCAGTCTTCAGTCTATTACAAATACAACTAACGGCAATTGTCCGCGAGCTGCATTTATCTTAAGGGATAAATTAAAAGAGTACATTAATAATAATGTTATTTTATTTTTATTTTGTTGTATATTTCTGAATTATAGTTCATTCGCTTCTTTCTTTAAACTCCCGTGTTTTTCTTACTAACGCTTCAAGGAAAGCTTACTGGAGTTTAAGTTTCTGACTCTCCGTATATTTACCCTCAATGCATCTGGAATGATTTCCGAAGAAGAGCATCATCGGTGAGTTACATTTTGGTCCCACAAACTTCGTCCTAATGTCACCTAATAGGCTGTTGAAGGACTGCACAGCCTCTGAGAGAATTTGATTTTTCCATTTTGCCCATTATCCAATTTACGCCTTTTTCGCGGAGTAAGAGAAGGTGTTGCAGAACTCGCCGAATAAAACATGCCCTGCCTTGGTGTAGCAGGTGCAAAAGCTGTTGCTATTTCTCCGTCTGTCGATTTAGCGTCCAGATCGCAGTCCACAGAACACCCCATACTGGCCATACTATCTTCCGGTGAATTTTCCGCCTCTTCTGTGAAATTACCAATAGTTCTGTGAAAAGATTTTATCATTATAGTATACCACAATTAACAAATAATGCAAATATTTATTTTGTTACTCCGAACTTATATCCCTTAGGAAGAACAGGGAGTTAGCGTAAGGCCAAGATGTCGGTTGCCCTGAGCCAGTGGCACACGCTGTATACGTATTAAAGTCCTTCCTGGCTCGTTCATATAGCGATTTCCAGCGTTGGAGACATCGTTCTGCTGTAAAGTTTTACAAAAAAATTATTAATAAATTAACTTCATTTGCATAAAAAGTTTTACTTGATTCGCCAACAATTCCACCAATTTACTCCCAATACTTCTCCCTGATCTTTATATTTTTATAGTTGGGATGCTCCAAGTCATAAATTGGAGGTGTACTCCGTACAGCTTTGATCAACTTCTCTTCCATTTTTAATAATTAGATTAAATATTAAATATTATAATAAAATTATAAATTTCAAATTTTATTTAACTGTTAAATACGAAATATCACGTTTGACAGAACGAAATAAAAAAAAAAAATAATAAACCTGTTGACAGAAGTAGGCCTAAGAGAGAAAAATTTCCTACATTGAGCAAAGCGCTCTTTGCGGCTAGGACTTGAGGCTAGCTGCTAGGCTTGGTTTTGTATTGCCAAATTTAAAAACCCGTGTTGGAAATTTTGACAACACCTCGATTCAACTTAAAAACTAAGCAACCTGAACCATCCAATCAGCTGTGATCCTCACTATATAATTAGGCGGAAGCAACTTTGACGCAGTCATCCGCACAATTCTGTTACGACCTCGAAGTGCTAATACCAGAGCTGTAGCTTTGTCTGCATCATTTCATCCATTTACTTCGGAAGCTGCCTCGAGTTGTCTCTTGAAAATATGCGACGAATTTTGCCAATCAAATATTGGAGGTTTCATTCTGCGTGCACCGGATATTTCAGTTCCTTCGTGCCGAGGTTGTCGATGCTTCATCCTCTCTAAATCTGCTTTAAAGTTGTCAAGCTTCTCCGTAACATTTTGTTGTACTTCCGACACTTGTTGTGGAACTTCCAGCACTTCCTGGTGGATTGCTTCAATTTTCACATTTTGTTCGTCTAATGAATTTTTAAGAAAATTCTTCTATTCCTCCAAACAGGTTTCTAGACAATTCTGCAAAAACTCTTTTGTTCATACCAACGGGCTTCCAGAGAATTCTTTTGCTCTTCTAAACATGCTTGCAGAGAATTCGTTTGTTCCTCCAAGAGAGATTACTTTGTTCCTCAAGAGCATTCTTCATCTGCATTAAGGTAGCATAAAGCTGTTCTATGTTCATCGCAAGCTCGTCTTCTGGTTCAGTTTCTTCTTGAAAAAGAAATTTATCAGTATTCTGTTCTTCCTCTATCAAGACTTGTCTAAGTCGCTCGACTAGAACATTCTTTAGACCTCTCGTTTGCAATGACCGCTTCCCTAACTCCACTTTCAATTCCTGTATGCGAAGCTCCTCTAGTTTGCGTCCCATTCTTGCGCCTTTTGTAATTCACTCACAGTTTAATATAAAATTATCTTTTAGAATTTTCACACACGATTTCAGAAAATTAATCACTCTTTGAATTTCAAAGTCAAATGCCACCCTTTTTTTTGCGAATTTATTTTACTTCTGACACCAGTTGTTACGAGCGTGGCCTTAGTTCGTTATTTAAAACACAATATTTCGGATATAATTCAAAAGTTCTTTCTTTATTTAACTTTACTGTTTACTCTCACAAATTCACAAATAATTATCAAATCAACTCTTTAGTTATTGCTAGTACTGTACTTCTAATTATCACAATCCAAATAGTTTACTTCGTTCACTTCACTGTCTGAAATAAGACTCCGCTTCCTGGATGTGAGGGCGCCATATTTATACTCTACGAATAATCCTAGAACCTTCCTGAATATTCCGTTCTCCGAACCCAAAGTTTACTAAGATGACACTAACCTAAAGTTGTTTGTATTTCCAACAGATGTCGCTTGTGTCACATTGTGGCGCTTAACAATACTTTGCAATTATAATTGCAATGTATGTATTACGGAAAGCACTACCGTTAGCTGAAGATCCCTATGCTGTATGTAAAAAACCAGGAAGCCCAGCCGGATAGTCTACTATGCGAAGTGGATTACTCAACCATGACTCATGGCTAATTACAAAGTAAACAAGTCGCAATCGGCAAGCATTTCGTTGTGCAAAGTAAAATGCTTAGTTATTGTAAATCGCTTAATTACTTGTACACCTGCTGCTAGCTCGATTCGTGATGTCACAATTCCACCAATTAGATATTGGGCCAGGACAAACTTGCCTGTATTGTAGAATCAACCTACCTGCTGTCTTTTATCTTCACCCTCACTTATGTTCTAAAAGAGTACTAAGAAGAAAGCTTTTCAGCACGAATTATCTATCTATTTAGTTTCAACTGTTTCTCCTCATGTATCATCTCTGTGTCACACTCGGGACTGGACACAGGTCTAAACTATATCCAGGCTAGACTCGATTTCCCCTGTTGTCTTTTATCTTCATCGTCATTTATGTTCTTAAAGAGAACTAAGAAGACCTATTTTTAGTATGTGGTATCTGTCTATAGTCCCAACTGTGTCTACTCGTGCACCATCAGGATAAATGACTAGCCGAGCAGATCAAATGAAAATTATACTTCATCTCGATCTGAGTATTCAAAACCAGGTATAGTTATAAAGAGCCACCTTGCTGTCAGTATTTGAAACTTTACTTTAAAATTTGACACTTTTTCATGCTGTGTAGACTTTAGTTTCCTTTTACAGAGCTCTAATGGACATCTTGATACTCTCTGCTTAATCTACGAGGAAAAAAATCTCATTTACATAACGACTACTTTTGAAAGTTCTCTCCTATTTCAAAAAATCATTAAGTCCTTCCAAACTTGTTGCCACGAATGTATATAAAAAAAGTAATCAGATACTTTAAGCCTGTAATTCCATTGATATTGGCATAATTTCATCGGAGCTACGTTAATCGCTTGGAAACAAAAGGATAAAATATACCTCTCCTTCCAATGGAAGATGCCATGCCACGTTGATATATGAGATAATTTCCATGCAATTTCGAAACGAATTCATTGAGACAACTATTGAGCATGGCCACCACCAGCTATTACACCACTCTTATACCACTCTTATATGTATAGTAGCAGCTCTCCAGAGCGTAAATCAAGGATATAAATGGATTGGAATTAATTAATGGTAATGTGTTGAAAGCGTGATTGTCGTTACCTATTAGAAGAAGCATTTACGTTGCCGGGGAAATGAAAATGATGATGGCCCTAGAGTGGCTCACTTCTTTCTGGATGGTGGAACAATACAAAATAAAAAAAAATAAAAAAAAATAAAGGACTTTTAAGGATGATGTTGTTGTTGTTGCTGCTTAGACAGTGAACATTAAAATGAAAACCTCCATTCAATTCGTTCCCATAGACCCTTAAACTATGTAAGTATATCAGAGCGCGTGAATGAAATGGGTTTTAGTGGGCGGAGGAGCACTCCACTAACTTTTCTAGCCAGGCATATATAGTATAGTCGAGGTGCTCTGGTTCTAATTTTATAGATAAGCAGCACTGGTTCATCTTCCGTGAAATTGCCTTCATGCCATCCACAAATATTTAAATTCTCGCACAACTGTTTGTCGGATCCAGGGCTCCCTAGTAATGCCTTAAGTGGATGTTTCGTGGTGGAGAGCAGGGCATAATCTGCATAAATTATGTAAATTCATTTTTTCCTCCCTTTTCCAGCTATAGAGAAGATCTTCCTTATCATGACAGCTCTCACTAATGCCCTGGGAAAAGTCACTTAAGATAAAGTGGCAAATAGTAATCGGGAGTGGCGAGTCGCATTTTAAATAAAAACGTATAGAGGTGAATTCTTAGTATGCTATGCACAATACTCTTAGTAGATGTATTTATGTGTTTGTATGTTTGTATACGCCACACCAACAGTTAGATTTTCAGAGATAATATAAGTAAAGCCATTTCGTATAGTAGGATGTAGATATGTAGCCTTGCCATAGTCACTTACTTCTTCTTCAACTCCAATATATGGACTCCAAAGGCAAGGCAGCCATATAGTATGGATACTTATTGGTATGCACAGTAAAGAGAGGGAGAGTATCTAACAACGAGCTATAGGGCAGTTACAATTATAGGAACATTGTCGAATGCATAAAAGATCCCAATGATAACAACAGCTATGAAATATGCATACGAAGTGGGTTTATGTTGGACAAGACAACTTCGACAGAATGAATATGGCCATAGTGGGTTTTGGATGGTGTGATAGGAGGGTAAGGTGGAAAATATCCGGACTAAAACACCATCAGGGTCTACAGAACCTTTATGCTATAAATTATTAGCTCTATATAAGGTAACCGGGTTACATATATGTAGGTATGTAGGAATACAAGAATGGACCAAGTTATGTGCTTTCCACCTATTTGTTATGTCTCCGACAGCAAGACAGGCGACATTAGTGTGATGTTTACACAAGGATCCATTAGTAATTGAAGAAATGCTCTATATAGGTACGGCAGGAGATAAAGGGGAAAGAATTTTCGAAAGAGAGAAATCATGAAGCAATTTGTGAGATAAGGATGCAGTAGGGTAATGACATGTCCTTAATGGAAACGAGTTTTCAAATAGATGTCAGCTTACTGCGGTAGCAGTATCATCAGTAGAATTTATTCAGCAGTAGAAAAAAACTGGAGATTTTTTTTTTTTATGGACGAAAAGGAGATGTTTTTTTTAAACCACTATCTATATGACTTTCATTAAAACACCGTTAATATATTATTTATATCTTTTTCTTTTTACTCTTTACTCTTTTTCTTTACTCTCTACTCTTTTGGTGGTATATGTTTTATAGTTTTCGATCGGGCTTTAGATACTGTTTACAAGTAATTAATGATGAGAAGCTTTACGAAAAATCCTGGAGAACGTAGATTATTGGAATTACTCCCAATAAATGGAATATTTATACACTAGATCAGTGTGATTCTCAATCTGCGGGGAGATATTAGAAATGGAAAACATTTTGATATCAGTGAAGAAAACTTATCATCAATATTGGCTCAAAATTCAAACAGCGATGTAGATGGAAATTGTCCTTTGATTTCTCTGTTCGACGTAAACTCTATGAATTACTCCTTTTCTTCAATTGAAAGATCTTCAGAAGTACGAGTATATGCTGTCATTGAGTATGAAATATTTTTTAAAAATTTTCACTAGTTAAAAATATCATTTTGATGTGAAGATTTGGACAAAATTATCCATCTAAATTTTTCCGCTTTACGTTTGTGCTTCATAACTCCAATTTTCCATAGACAGCATTTATGTGCTTTAAGATTAAGATTCAAAATAAGATATAAGATTAAGCAATTAAGCGAGCGAGTGGCCTTAGCACTGCAGCCATTCATCGCCTTATTGTACACCAATTTCTTTGTAATTCGTCCAACAGTCCCACACTTCCTCGGAAGAGCAGTATTTTCTTGGTTGAAGTTTTTTCAAAATCGGCAGGCTTTAAGAAGTATGACCCAAAAGTCCGGAATTTACAATGTGCAATCGCTTCACATTCGCATAAGACGTACTCCGATATTTCATCCCCTTCTAGACATAATAGTTTGATGAGTTGGCCAAAAAGGGCTCCGAATTGGATAGCTCCGCAGCTGTAGCTTACGTGAGGATTCCAATCGGAGTTTTAAAAGAGGAAATCATCAGGGAAGTCTATTTAAAGGCAGGCCTCCGATGGACCAGCAGGGATACCTGCGAGGCAATTGTGGCCTGCATATGACAGGAAAAGGACAAGGGAAATGCTTAACAGCAGCAGAGCAAATACCAGGAATCTAGTAGGGGTCATGACGGGTCACTGGGCCATAGGGGACCATGTAGAAGACTGGGAATGGCGGCGAACGATTTCTGCAGGAGTTGTAGGGACTCGGAGGAAATTGAATCCGTCAAGCATGTGCTTTGCGAATGCCCCGCTCTGATGAATAAAAGAGGTAGGCTACTAGGTAGCTACTTCTTTTCAAGTCCGGGGGAGCTTCAAAGTATAAAGCTCAGAGACATCCTGAGTTTTCTGAGTGAGGCAGGATGGATCTGGGCTAAAGGTCTTGGATATATTCTGAGTTTTCCAAGGAAAGCGGGATAAATCCACGGCTTGAAGGGTTATCTCATGAGGTCTAGGGGCACAATGGACCCATTGGAGGTCTAAGTGCGGCTGGCTGGTTGTCCAGCGGCATCCCTCTTACCTAACCTAACCTAACCTAGACATAATAGTTTACATATGTCAGTGAGTGATGTACCTATCCGATGCAAATGTTTGTTTAGTTTACAGTATCCGGTTGGGACACCTGTAATGATTCTGATTTGATGCCTTGACAATTTTAAAAGATTTTGGCTCTTCTTTGGTGAAGATTCTTTAATGAATCTTTTGGATTGTCTGGAACCTATCATTGAAGTCCATATCTAAATGGTTCAGGTGCAAAGGGCTAACTATGGAATTTATAGGGCTTTATGGACTGGAGCCTATTATATGAAAAAAAAAATTGTGGAAATTTGACGAGCAAACGAGTAGTGTGGGAATAAATAGTAGGGGAGCTCGGGGCATAATGACGAACGGGGCATAGTGACGAATGAATATTTTCTGTAATCAGCATTATTCTAAACTGGCGCAATGATACCCAGAATGCAGGGTTAAGTATTGCCAACATATGGTCAACATTTTTTTCGCATTATTCTATGTTTGTTGTACGAAAAGAGCAGACGAAGACGAAGTTTTAGCTGTTTCAAAGATTGTGTTTGAGGGGACATTTTACGCATTTTGATTTGAATGGTGAGTAACTCTAGTGTATTTATGGTGTGCAGTTTGTCGGTATAATAATAGATTTCATATTGGTTTACGATAAATTTTGCATAACATGTCGGAGAAAGACTAATTTATGGTGGGGCAAAATGACTAACTTTTTACGGGGCATAATTACGAGTTTATATGGGGCATAATGACGAGCATTTTACGGGGCATAATGACGAGCATTTTATGGGACATAATGACGAGCAATTTACGGGGCATAATGACGAGCATTTTACGGGGCATAATGACGAGTTGGGGCATACTGACGAGTGTTTACACTAAGAAAAGATGTTTAACCGTTAATCAACGTGATATTTTTTTTTTAATTTCATTAACGTATAAGCCTCTCTTGGACATATATGTAGTATTATAATTGAAAATAAATTGGCTGTTTTCCAAATTTTTATTATATTCTTCATGTATTCCATAACATTTTCAAAAGTTATCACATCTGTATCGGTATAATGCATCAAAAACATGGTGAATTATTGGCAATCAGTGCGTGAAATGCATGTAAAAAAAAGAAAAAGAAAACAAAGAAGACTTATGTTTAAATCAGTGATTTGATTAATACTTGTTATTAGTTAATTACCAGAAATACCTAGTTTATTTTTTAATCATTGCTTCTTAGCTTTAATTTAATGACATTTCATTGACATTTCCATTAGCCATTAACCTCCGCGGTTAATAAAGAAGTATTACTTACTGCATTAAATCTTATAAAAGAAGAAAGCAGAAGTGTGAAAGTGAATAGCGTAGCACGTCAATATAATGATCCTGAAGCAACCTTAAGAAGGTTTAATAAAAGTCTAAATAATAGAGAAACAAGAAATTTATCAGCAAATGTCTTACCGATCCTAGGTGCTTTCAAAAAGGTAAAACATACATATATTCTTGAATTTCGTATAGGTTAATCAAATGCTGGTTGTTGTAGGTGTTTTCGGAAGAGCAAGAGAAGCAGTTGGTCAGATATATTCTTACATGTTCCGATATTTACTTCGGCTTGACTCCTAAGGAAGTCCGAAAAATTTCCTACGGATTCGCTGTGTCCCAACAGTGCAAATGTCCAAATTCTTGGGATAAATCGGGTTGTGCTGGATCAGATTGGTTTGGATCTTTTCTGAAGAGGCATTCAAACATATCAATAAGAAAGACAAATGTTGGCTTGTTTTTCGACAATCTTCGGACAGTTTTGAAACGAATGAACTTTTCTGCTAAGGATATATTTAATATGGATGAAACTGGTTAATTACATTTTTATTTAAGATTACAATATAGGCTATTAAGTTTTAATTTCATTATTAGGCGTAATTACCGTTCAAACTCCTAATCGAATTGTGTTACGTAAAGGTGTTAAACAAATCGGAAGAATCAAATCTGCAGAGCGAGGCCATAACCGAAATCCAAAAAGTACGAACAACACCATCAAAAAAGTGTCCGTAAAAAAAGAGCCAGTTGCGTCAACTTCAGCGGGTCCAGTTTTTAATCCCGGTCCGTCGAACAGATCCTTTAATCGAAATCCAAAAAGTACGAACAACATCATCATAAAAATGTCTATCAATAAAGAACCAGTTGCGTCAACTTAAGTAGGTCCAGATTGTAATTCCGGTCCGTCGAAAAAATCCCGTAATCGAAAAAGAAACAAAGTTATCGACATCTGCAACATTTGCTATATTTCCTTGCCGAACAATTATGATAACTGCATCCAATGCAGGATGTGTAAAAAATATGGAATGTTCACAAATTTCCCTTCCAAACGTTTATATTTGCATTAACTGCACAGATGAAGACATCGAATAAGTATCATTATTCAATTTTCACATTCTGGTAGGCTCAACGAAGAGCGGCTTCAGAAGACATAATTTTACATTAGAAGAAAATTTTTTGTCAAGGAAAATCACTCCAATAATTAGTGTGCTTAAAAATTCGCAAACTGTGAATTTTTTGGGACATTGGATGCTCAAAAACCGAGAAACCGGCGTTTTGTAAAAACAATATTTTTTCGAGTTCTATGAATATAAAAGGAATTTTGGAACGCCAACATATATATCCTAAAACTTCCGAAATCCAGGAATTGTTTTCAAGGTAAAATATCAGATGTTTTCAGTTTGAATTTTTCGAATTCGAAACTCGAGGTCTTCCTCATTTTAAAATGTATAATTTTTTTTGTAAAAACCATATTTCTGCAAACCTAATTATGGTACTTAATTAATAATTATATGTTTTGATACAAAAAGATGTTATTTCATGTATTAAATATAATTCGTTATTATGCCCCGAGCCCTTCGTTATTATGCCCCCCCCCCGTGTGTGTGGCATAGTGACGAACTATTTATCACTCCATTTAGATCAACAGCGCACTTCATAGCGATGCTAGACGGTAATTATCTATATCACATTTTGTCCCTGATTGACCCTACTTGGTATTGGTATATTTAATGTTTCAAGAAATCGACTCAGGGATGTAAGAAAAACCTAGAGACAAATCGTTCGCCATTATACCCCGGCTCCCCTATACGCAGAAAATATTGGGCATATACACATTGTTTCAAACAGAACGAAAGTGAGGCGAGGAAAATATTTGACAGATTGAGAGACGCAGATATTTGTACAAATGCACACATTGTGTGGGACCGGCTTGACTAATAACCTATCAATCTACGGATGCGATAATTATTCTCTCGCTGATAATTAATTGTTTCCATGTACAGCCAAACTATAAACAGATAATTAAACATTTGCATTTCGATTTTACCAGTTTTGAACTCACATTCTGCAGTTATAAATTGTGAAGTGATACGACTCAGAGGAGAAAGTATTCATACAAAAATACACTGTAAAAAATATAGGAAATTTATATAGGAATATTTAGGGAATATTCTCTAATGTTTTCGAAAAATACCTAAGTTTTGTCGCATAAATTGTTGCAATTTTTTTACTGTGTACTCTTGCTTAACTCGAAAATTCGACTGAAGAAAGAAGTGAAAAAAAAATATATTTTGTTTTGCTCTTTTTCGAGTACACTTTCAAAGAACACTAAAAGTGATGCTTGGACGGAAATCCAACAAGAAGCTATTGCAAGTGGTTATTCCAAAATAAGCCATGGGAATGTATATTTGATCCATTTTCACCTGGCATTAAAAAAAGCAGTATGGTGAGTGACAAATTTTAATGGAATTCTTGCGCTAATCGTAAATCAAATTCAAAGACAAATGAAAGTCGACAATACGTAATAAACAGGGTCAGGGTGAGGAAACAAATTCATGTTAAGCGAAATTGATGAAAAAGTTCTGAAGATTTTGTCTAAAGATCCAGTGGAGGATATCCAAGAAGAATCCTTACAGTCTCGAAGGAAACGAGTGATGGACGAAGTCAAAATACTTGTTTCCATTTGAAAAAAAAAAACAAGAAAGTCACGAAGAACATTTTTTTATCTCCACAAATTAATAATCTAATCGACTGAAGACAGTGAACAGCGAAAATGAGAATTTCAATAACTGCAAATAATTTAAATTAATAAATTTCTCAGCATTGTTAAAACTAAAAAACTCAAAATTACCGTCCAAAAGGAATGCAATGAAACGGGAATCAGTTTGGCAGCTAGCATTACATTCGACTTTTGAGAGTGTTGCATGAAAATAATTATCGCCTTCTTAAACTTGGGATTTTGATCCATCCAATTGCAGTTGAAAATTGCAGAAGTTAAGTAGTCGGCAGCAATTGTATATTTGTCAGTAAAGTAACAGCACGGTAAAATTTCAGTCATAATTGCACAAAGGTATCCAAAAAGAATTATTTTGTCCGTTATAGCTTCATCAAAGTGAAGAAGGTAGAGGACGGTGATACCCATCGTAAATGCTGTCATAATGAACTGAACAAATATAGATCTAGATATAATCTGCATGATTTGGATGAAGTATCTACAAATTGAGAAATTATCTTTAAACCATCAAAAATTGCTCAATAAGATATAAAAACTTACTCGTCAAGATTTCCTTGATCCTCGATACAGTCCACCAATTCCGTATAGTTTTCTTCAGGAGTCTTATCGGCACCATTTCCAATTCATTGAACTCGCATTGTTAGTACACGAGTATGAGCTGTGAGGACAATTATGTTCATTATTGGAATCATATTTGTTGTAATGTTTATGAATAATGTCATTAAAGTGGTCACAGATTGATATCCGATTGCAATAAAAAAATTTCCGCTCGATGTTTTCCAATCAAATGGAAACCAGGTAGGAAACATTAGGTGATTTTTCGCAATTAGTGAAAACGTAACTAAAAGCGTTAACATAACGAGACAGAAACCGAAGTACGTTAAGTGAATTGTTTGATTGAAATTTATAATCGATCGAATCTCTTCACTTTCATCTGTCGTTATTAAACGTTTGTCCATTTTAGCTAAAATCAATTTAGTTTTCTTGTGGAATTTGTAAAATATAGAAAATAATACAATAAATTTAATGCTTGCGGTAACCATACTAAGACACCATGAAAGAATATTAAATAATTCCGAGTTATTATCAACAAAAAACAAATTTACAACGAATAACATTGGAAACACAATTAAAACGTTTATGTTATAAAATACTCCGTAGAATCTATAAATATTGCGAAAACGATTAGTTGGACGCGTTCCAGCGATTCGCATGGACAGTTTAATATACTTAAAGGATTCACGTGAATCGGGATTCGCCATTGTTCTCTTCCGAAATATTACTTGGAAATGTCCTTATTATGATATGCTTACGGAAACCAGTTTTCATTTCAAGGACACTCCGAGGTAATAAATTATTAAACAATAATTGAATAAATGCTTCTAATTACGAAGAATGTTAAACAATAATTATTTGTTATGTGGATGACAATTAAGTACAAAAAAAAGGAGTTAATTATATCTATTGTTCTGATGTATACTCGAATAGTATTTATACTTTTTATATAATGATAGATTTTCGGTTTTTGTTTGGGAAATGAAATTTACTATACTTAGCTGAGACATATTTTGTATTGTTACCGGGAATTCTAACATATTTGCCCATACCCCCATACTTTGATATGATGTGAGGATTCTTTACACATTTGTCATTACTTTTAAATTATCTTATACCAAGCCGATTATCCTGAAAATGTTCACACATATATAATTCCAATGATGACAATTGAATAGAACAGAAAAGTTAATTGTAGTAATAAATAACTCTAATGTATAAATTTAAGATTTATGGATATGTTTGTGTTTTTGCTTGGTGATGAAATATTACAGGGTGTTCTATACGAATAGTAAAGAACTGGCAAATAAATTAAATGAATAGTACTCAGTGAGACTAATTGCTTAATGGATTTAATATTTTTATTGAATCTTTTCTAACTCAGCCTGGAATTATAAATTATTTATTTTTGTAATAGAGCGTTCGATTTTTATAATGAAGTCAATGAAGTCAATTGATTTGTGAATTGATCAAAATACCATTTTAAAGGGTAAATAATGAAATGCGTATGGATATTTTACATTTTATTTAACCGTTATTTATTAAAACTAAATCTCAGCAGAATAATTTTGTCAATCTCTGCTTAACCCACTCTCTTCTAATTCTTGCAAAGCATAAAAAGTGGAACAGTAACAAATCCTAAAATTTTTGAAATAGAAACACTAAACTAGATTTATAATCATCATTTTTATTTTGTTACACCGCCAAGAAGTGCCCTCACATCTTCTTTGTACAAGCTAAACTACTCAATTATTCTTGAATCGAAAAGGCTGTCCTATAATTTTGGCTCCGATGATTACTCAGTTTTGTTATTTGTAAAAATAAATATAATAATTGATAAATTATAGAGTATGCCTGTACAGCACAAGAATGAGGCTCATAATTCTAGGAGAAAACCATGGGCAGACAGTGTTTTATATAGTTTTAGTTACCAATGGAACATACTTTCCATGAAGATAATGGATCACTTCAGATAGGAAGTCAGTTTGATCCTCAGCGTCACACATAGTGTGAACATTATTCCAAGGAAGAGACTGAGCTTCATTATGGAGATTATCTACATTTACTGCGCTATAATTAAAAACTGAAAAGGTTACGTTACGCTATCATGAATTCTGTGACATTGCACATAAAGATCAGTTAACCGACCGAAAATGCATTGGCGCTCATTAAAAGAAACTAAACTAACACAGAAAAATTAAGTTCTAACAAATTGAGGTTCGGTATGATTCCTTTCTAATGGTACCAAAACAGATAAACTAAATTTATGACAATTCATGAATTTTCAGGAAATATACATATATGTCTATTAGAAGCAAACGTAGGCCTTTTCCATTACAAGGCATTTTGTATAAATGACCAAAAACCATTATGGATAACTAAATGTGCAGTTCGATAAAATTTCAGTTGTGCATTGTTTTTAGTTTTGTTTGCGCGCCCTACTTTGCAAAGGAATACAAAGTTAGTTAGTTTAGTACTAATATAATTAAAAAAATAAAATTGGAAATGAATCGTTTTGAATGTTACTTCTGAAAGTAGCAGCTTTTGATTTCAACTTTGATGAAAATGGCGGGTTTTAGAAATTAAGTACTCGTAGGTAGGTTAGTTATTACGAAATAAAACAATTTTAACGAAGTTCATTTATTAAGAAAAAGGAAAAGAAAAGAGTTATCAATGTAGATAAACATTTAAAATAAAAGAGGACTTAAGCTCTTATATCTATTTTTTCCATGAATTCACAGCAGTCTTCCCCATCTTCACTATTATTATTCACAGTTTCGTCTGAATGCGTGTGGCTCTCGATTATATTTTTGTAATACCTACTCTAAATGTTGTAGGGTTCTCCAGTCATCTCCAAATTGTTTTTTGAGCAAATTATCAACATTCTTAATTTTGGTAGATTTCATTAATACGCTGGTGGATATTGTTTGAGGGTTCGCGTCAGCCATCTTTTTTTTCGGTTTTATTACTGATTTTCCCATCCCAATGTCTGACTTGTGTGCCAATTCTCCTCGAATTTTGACTGTGGATTTTTGTTTGGTCAGAATAAATCTTTTCGTGGCTTTAAACATGAAATGCCATTTTCTAGTACAGGTTCTGTAAATGAATCCAAGAAATTTAAAGGATTTACTTACAATCTAATTAGTATGGCAAGAAAACAAAAGTTTATCATTAAAATCCACTCCCAGATCTTTAATTTCAGAAACTCTTTCTAATGCGGTACTACATACCTTATATGGAAATTTTATAGTGTCCCTTTTGCGACTGAAAGAAACTTGCTTACATTTATTTATATTTAGTGGTTAATAGTTTTCGATACACCATTTCTCAACCTTACTTATGTCTTCTTGAAACCGAGTACAATCTTCAAAATTACTAATAACACGAAATTTTTTAGCATCGTCTGCATAGAAGATAGTCGGCGAATACAAGAGCAGTAAACTTATCGTCATCTAATGCGATTCTAACGTCATTAGTTATTTTCAATAAGGCAATCATGTAATAATCCATTGGTCACAACGTAGGTTGAGATTTGTGCAGATATAATCTTTTCTATAATTTTAGATAAGAAAGGAAGGATAGAGATAGTCCGAAACTCTGACGATGGATTTTTCGGAATAGGTATTACCTTAGAGTATTTAAAGGCACGAGAAAAAATTGAGGTCATGAAACATGTATTACATATATGAGCAATAGGAGAGAGAATAAAGGGCAACAGTACTCGTAAAAATTTAGGATTGATCATGTCGAGGCCCGTACAACATGATTTAATGCACTTAAAGGATTCAAATACATCAGCCTCAGTCATCTTCAAGAAGGAGAAGCTCTCACGTGATTGGGATGCAACCAGCGATAAGAAATCCATGGCGACTTCAGAAGACAAAGAATGATAGTTAACGAGAAAATAGTTATTTAATTCGTCGGGAACAGCCTCACAACGAATCTTTTTCTTGGAATTTATGCTTAGAGACTTTAAATTGCTCCAGAACTGTTTTGTAGGAAGATTAATGCTCAAAACCGAACAGTAGTACCTTTTCTTTGCAATTCTAACGGCAGAAGAAAAACGATTACGTAGAATATGATATTCCTCCCAAAAATTGGATGACCGAAACCGCTTCCACTTCGGTTTCGTGCACAGATTAGAGAAAAAATGCTACTGGACAGCCATGGGCAATAGGCACTAACAATAGTTTTATTAACAATGGGTACATACCTGTCATACAAATAATTCTGGGCAGAGCACCAAAAATTAACTTGTTCATCGACAGATGAAGATGAGTGAACAGTATGCCATGGAATCGATTCTGCGTCTTGAAATAAGATTTGCAGATTGATGCGTTGATAACATCTGAAGGAAAATGTACGAGGAACATCTTGTACATCTAAAAGTATATCATACGTAAGATATATTAAGTCATGATCACATATCCCTGGAAGAGAAATCTGATCATGAAATAAAATGCGATTCTCATGAGGAGCAAAAAAGGCATCGTGAAGTGAAGACGAGTGGCTAGTAAAATGTCTAGGCTCTTCATTAATACGATGTAAGTCAAGGGACGTCATTAATGCGTTAAAAGAGTAAGCACGACCCAAAGGCTGCAGCAAGTTGTAATTAAAATCACCACTCGTAATGATATCTCATAGCGACGGACTATATGACACAAATCATTTTCCAGATTAACATGATTGCATAGCGGAGGTTTGTATACAGCACCCTATTAAGACTTTAGTAGGACCTGAGCCAAGCTCACAAAATATGTACTTCTGCTCCAGTATGATTATCATAACTTCGTAAGACCGGTTTACACTTTACACCAGCTCTGACGTACATAGCTAGCCCCCGTCCACACCCTTCCGCTCGTCAATATACGAGTTGGTTGCCCAAACGATGTGAAAGCAGCAACAATTATTCGTTCCTTTTTTAGTTTTAACGCCTCACGGAAAATACGAGATAGTTTTGAGAAGTAAGGCTGTCAGTAATATATACAGGAGAAGACTGATCACCAACATTGCCAATTTGGAACCAGAAGGTGCAGCTTTCAACTTATTCCCCACAGCAGCCAGTATAGAATTTTTGTCAGAGGGGTACCTGAACTTCATAATAATAACCGACTTCGGTCAGACTCTTCTTATTATTAGATGTTTTGGGTCGAAATATGTTGATAGGCACAATAGAATCAGAGTGCATTGAATATTTCCATTAAATTTTCGCCTTGAACAAACAAACAAATAATAGTGATATTGAAGATGACACTAAAATTTCATTGTTTGTTACAATTTACTTGATCACTATATTATTTCAAGCCGTAAAAGCCCATATTATTAACAAAGGAGGTTGATATGCTATTAAAATTTTCTGAAAACCACATACATACAATTATTAACATTATCGAAAGACCAATTTAAATTCGGTAGTTTGCAGTCATCAACAATGATGATTTTGGAACTTGATGGTAAAGTTAAAGATTTTTCGCTAATATTCGTAAAGACACGGTCATATAATTCATATGGACTCTGTGGTGGAATGGTATATGACCCAAATGTCGTCGGCTTAATAAGAAAACACTGTAACTGCTTTTTAGAAAATTTTACAGGAAAGAGGAAAAAGTTGTTTTTTGATAATACTGCAAGATTTTTGTCAATATTTTGATGCAGTTTTATTTAAAAACACATTATGATTAGTAGAAATAAGTTTCAATTAAAATAAAATCCATTATTTATTATTTTTATGGATTTACGCGTTTTTCATATTAATTGGGATACTTTATAATGGAGTTACTGCACTTACAAAGGATAAAAATAAAGAGACTTAATTTAACGAAAAGAAAATTTAGTAGAAAAAAATTAATGACAATCAACATTATTCAGTACAAAAAAGAAAAACTTAACAAAGTAAAAATTAAATTCATAATTTAAAAAATTTACTATATAATATAAAATAAATGAATAAAACAAATCCGAATTCATAGTTAAATAAAAAAAACTAAAATAAACAAAAAGTTCCTTTCTAGTTCTCATAGGTAATGTTATCGTAAAATATGTGGTAATCGGCATCCAATATCTCCTTGAGAGATTGAAGGTGTTCGTATTTTTTTTTTTAATTTTAATTCGTTCCGAATAAAGTCTTTGTAGCTCATGAATAGCTCGAGGCTGTATGCTTTTATTTCGTCTTAACGGTAAATCACTATAATCTTCCGTGAATCTAAGTTTATATTTTATAGCGCCATCTGGACAATATTTCAATGCCCGCAAATCAACTACAATAGAATTACCAGATCTTTTCCCAGGACGAATTGAAGAAAAAAATTGAATGTGTTGGCAGTCTTTAAAAAATGTGTATTTCAAGTATGTGACTTTGTAAGGATTTGGAATTTTTCTAGCTTCTTTGCACAAATTAATGCTAATTTATTTGTTGGGTAACACTCGTTGTTCGATGCACGAATGCTTAGAGTCGACCACCATTTGTGTGTGGCCCTTTTCTAGAAATGTCTGCTCTATTTCCAAGTTGTGTAGCATTGCAATGCCTAGGAGCATGTTCGACATTACGGCATCGCTATATAAAATAATTTTTTTTGAATTATTAGGTAAAGGAAATTTTGATGTGATGAACTCGCCAACAATTCTGGAAAGTTCATTCGCTGTAAGGCCGCTTTCCATTTCATTCCAGACAAAGCAAAAACCATCTCGCGTTTTCAAATCAAAAATTGTAAAATTGTGAATTACAAGCTTTGTTTTGTAGTATACGCTTGACGCATTCGACTTGGGGCACAACAAAACCGACTACAGATCTATAGTAAATACAAAGTTATCTGATGATTTATCATTTGCTTTTTCAGACCTGGCTTCTTCTTTCTTTGCTCGATGAAAATTAAATAAATCTTCGGAGATATTGCCTGCCTTGTAAGCGATGTATGTATTGCACTCATCCTTTTTGGGTTTAAACAAAGGCAAATTCTTTTCTTCAAACATTAGATAAAACTTACAAGTAGATAACGGTGAGATATTCTGAGATGCACACCATTCATCTTTATAAATCTTGTATAGATAAGCTTTCGATTCGAAAACTGGTTCCAAGTACTGTTAAGAGGACGAAGATCTACAATAGTGAGACTCTACAGTGGCAAGATTTGAGGAGAATTCTTCTAAGGACTTTTGCTGGTTGTAGAATAACTCGTTCCTTGCTTTCGACTTATTTGAAATACTCTTTGTCGCGTGTAAAAGTAAAAAGTAAGTAAAGTAAAAATCCATTGTTCGCCTCATGTTAATGCCCAAAAGAGTCTAAAAATTTGATCTCTTTCACAATCAGAAATAAATTTCCATTTCATCATAGATCTTTCTGTTGAAGTACATTGACACCTTCGTCCCAAATTTCGCGAACACTGCAGTATCGTAGTTCCATTTTCCATCAATTTTTTTTTCTACCTTTGTAAACATGACCTAATTCCCTTTCGACTTGGTTTTCATTGTTACGCCATTTTTGTAGTTGACTTTGTGACGTTTAGATCGACTTCGGCTCGTGTTATTTCCATTTTCATCAATCTGTGCAGTATTCATTACAGAATCATTTTGTGTATATGAAGAGATTAACTCAGTCGAAACTTCCACACTATTTTCATGGTCAACAATCATTAATTACGCAATCATTCACATTTTCTTCAGGGATTAATTCAGCCAAAATTTCTACATTATTTTCATCATAACCAGCGGCATTTGAATGTGTCACAACAAAAGGAATTATATTTCCGATACTTTCATTCTCGTCAGAAATTATAATGCAGTAATTGCTGCGAAATCAGACCTTTCCGAATTAATTATATTATTAATTTGCTCTGAATCTATTTCTTTTGGATGACTCTGCAATTCAATAATATTTTGTTCTGCTGGTAATGTGGCACAAAAATGCTCTGAAGAATCGTTGCTTTCGGTTATCGGTTTTTCCAATAATTACTCTTCCCTACTTTGTTCATTAGTTCCAAGAACCATACGCACCATCAAAGCTCCGCGAGAATTCATCTTCAAACCATTCAATAATAACGAAAAATAAAGCTTGTTGGAAGAAAATAGCGTAACTCCAGTCGCAACTTCGGTATTCGAAAAACTATATCGAAGATGTAGGCAAATAAAGATTACGGTCATAAAATATTTCTCCACTGTTAATATTTTCCTGTAAAAAGGTTTCTGTAAAACAAAAATATCATCAAAATTATTGGCTAATATCTCCAGTCTGACATCTTTGGTTTTAGTACCTACCTAGGCCCCTAACATTTTGATAAAAAATGTCCATATCCATTGTTTTAGACATAGGTGTAAAAGAAGTTAGGACTAATGTTTATTAGTTCTTTTTCATTTGTCGATAATAAATCTTTGTGCACCTTAGCTAGAATCACTTTACTGTTCTCGTGGAATTTTTGAAATATAGAAAATAATACAAGAAATTTAATGCTTGCGTTCACAATATCAAGACACCATGAAAATTTCTTAAACACTTTCGAGTGCTATTGGAAATAAAATATTAACACTTTTATATTATGCACTATTCCGTACAATCTATAAAAGCTGCGAAAACGTACAGTTGGACGCGTTCCAGCATATCGCATCAACACATTAATATATTTAAAGATTCACGTGAATCGGAATTCGCCGCCATTGCTCTCCACTGAATTGTGTACTTATTTTTATATTTATGGAAAACAGTTTTCATTTCAAATACTCTGTCTAAGGTAATAAATAATTCAAAGATAATTGAGTAAACGCTTGTAATTACGAAGACAATAATTATTTTTTATGTAGATGACAATTAAGTACAAAAAAAGGAGTTAATTATATCTATAGTTCTGATGTATACTCGAATAGTATATATACTTTATATATAATGATAGATTTTCGATTTTTGTTTGGGAAATGAAATTTACTATACTTGGCTGACACATATTTTGTATTGTTACCGGGAATTCTAACATATTTGCCCATATCCCCATACTTTGATATGATGTGAGGATTCTTTACACATTTGTCATTACTTTTAAATTATCTTATACCAAGCCGATTATCCTGAAAATGTTCACACATATATAATTCCAATGATGACAATTGAATAGAACAGAAAAGTTAATTGTAGTAATAAATAACTCTAATGTATAAATTTAAGATTTATGGATATGTTTGTGTTTTTGCTTGGTGATGAAATATTACAGGGTGTTCTATCAATCAATTAAATGGATAGGAATCAGTGAGACAAGTAAAAAAATTCATGTAATGGGGCTGATAAATCCTAATTGCTTAATGGATTTAATACTTTTATTGACTATTTTCTAACTCAGTCTGTAATTATAAATTATTAATTTTTGTAATAGAGCTTCGATTTTTATAAGCAAATCAATAATTTTTGTGAATTGAGCAGAATACCATTTTAAAGGATAAATAAAGCCTTGGCTATAAAATGTCTATAGATATTTATTAAAAATTAATAAATGGCAAACATTTGCAGTACCTGTTCAATGAATTGGATGCACACGTGAAAGTTCTGATATTTTAAAGAAATGGTGCCTTTTTTCCTTGAAATGGTATTGAGATTTCTGAGAGATCTGTTAGTCAGGAAAATAAGCAATTTACCTGAGAAAGAGGTAGAGGTACAGGTATACGGATCGTATCCTTATTTATACTTGTCATTTTGTATTCAGTTAGTCATGAATTAAGCATCCTAAATTGTATTTATGAGTTAAAACCTTAAGTGCTTTAAAAATCGAAAGTACATTATTCCAGTGATTTATTAAAAAGGAAAAATTATTAAATTTTATCAAAGAACATCTAACAGAAAGAATACGCATCTCATATATTGAAATGTTTTCTATGGCGGGTCGTTTCATTACGACCCGCTCTCACAAATTGTATGAGAACTCTCTGCTTGTTAACGATTCGTCACTCACTGGATGGTGCTATTACGACCCGGTTGCACAAATTTTACGAAAACTCTGCTTTAAGTGACGTCCCGCCGGCAGTCACCAGTGGTGAGTGGCGACTCTCGGGTCGTCATCGTTAAAGCACCAGCACAGCACCAGAGCCAAAGAACAGAGTCTGCACTCCGCATCTTTCCCATGCATTGCATTGCGTGTTCCTTTGCTTCTTTTAGAGAGAATTTTCATGAACATTGCATGACAGCATAACAGGGGGAGAATAGTAAGATGAGCGCATGGGATAGGAATTGGTGGGCGACAAGCAGTCTAGTCGCAATCACTGTCGGTTGCACTGATTTGTGTGCTTGGGCTAAACATTTTCATAAATGTGGGTAGCCGAAATATGCTGTCCAAAAGTTCTCTGGAAAAATTTTCGAGTATCTAAACTAATAGAAAAACCGACTCGCATTTGCAGCTAAGCAGCATAGTGAAACATAAAACTGTGCATGACTGTTGGCGTCGGCGTGTGTATAGCTGTTGGGTGGTGGAAAACAGAGAGAGAAGAGCAGTAACCATACAACTTCTGCATTTTTAGAGGCCAGATGAAGCTTCTTGTTAAGTTATATCTTCTTTGATTTTATATATCGTTTGTAGTTTATTGAGTGTTGAAAACGGATAATATGTAAAAACAATTTGGTTTTATTAACATGAGACGTGTAAAAGATGGTAGCCGTGAAAAATGGCAAGCTATTTTGGTCCTATTGAAAACTAAGCTGGGGGTCTATTATTGAACACGAAACGAAATTTCGGACCTCTCGAAATTTATGTACGAAATCTATATTCGGGCTATGATTGAATACGAACGAACTCTATGTAAAGCATTACCATATAAAAAAAGAGTAATCTAGTACAAAAACTCGATATATAATAGATTTTCTTGTTAATCTGTCAATTGTCATAGTGATGTGTTCATTCCTTTCAGAAAAATATTCAAGTGTTGTTATTTTAGAAATGGATAGCAATGCATTACTTTTTGAAGAAGAGGAGGGGGAAATTTAAGGATTATTTGAAAGCGAGTTTGCGATCAGTCTAACATATCTGAGACACCTAAAGAAACAGTAAGGCTGTGTAAGCATTTACGACAAATCAAATTCGTTTTAATCTTTCAAGGTTCATGAAATACAACCGGTTCTCAAACGTTGCATTTAAATATTTATTAGATGAGATACAAAATAAATTTAAACTAACCGTCCGCCCTACATCAATACCACCGATATTAAAAATTGCTGCGGCAATGAGATTCTTTGCTGAAGGTGGTTATCAAGGTGGGACGGGCCAAGATCTAAATATTGGAATGTCCCAATCTACTGTATTTGTCGTGTTATCACAAATTTAGGATATTATGGAATTCGAAGTATGCCCAAAATGGAAGAGCGCTTCACTGCAGCCCATTCAAGGCTGAGGATTGCGACCATATCGTGTTGCCTCCAGAAAGTGAAGACGTGTGCCAAATCTGGATGGCTGACCATAAAATTAACCAACGTTTTGTATTAATTAGTATGCGTAAGCTTGGCCCTAAAAATAATGCATAGTTATTATCTCATTGTTTTTTTTTAAAGTAAAAGACTCGATAAAATTAATAACAACTACTTACATGATTGTTTGTTTGCATAAACTATTCCGCACTTCAATAACTCGATAAGTGAAATGTCAACGAGAAAATGTCCGAAAAGTTCCGCTCGAAAAATTAACTTTTTCATATTCAATGGTGCCAGATGTACGAAAATTTCCATTCGACATTTCGTTTCGTATTCAATAATACGGGATATAGCAAAGACAGAAAATATTTCATCTTCTACAGTCCCGAGAGTGGCAAGAGATTTTCGGTCAGGGGTTTTAACCGGTAGTAAATGTGTATTACCAGAGGAATATCCCCACAAGGATTCGCTGAGAACGCTTTCCTCGTTATCGAGATATATCCAAAAAACCGCTTCGCCGTGGTCCGACGCATATATTCTTAGTTTTATTGGTCTAACTTTTCACATAGTGACTTTATTGGAAAAATTCTTTCGGATATCTATTTCTTTTCTTATTCCCCGTCGAATGAGCCATCTCTCATCAAAATCAGTGAGATTTTATTTTTTCGTGAAAAAAATCTATAGCAGCCGTAAAATTAGGAAACGACGGAGAGAACGGTTAGGAAAATTATCCATAATGCTGTGCTACTACGTAGAGCTACCGATCACGTTTTCTAAGGCATCTAAATGAGCAAGGACTGGATATATCCATCATGACATTGCGGCGAAAATTTGAAGTGTTGGCGTCCCGCAACAAAGTCTAGGCTGACGAATCGAATTAAGAAAAGGCGTTTGTTATGGGCTCAACTTCACCGGCATCTTACAGTTGACGACTGGAAAAAGGTTAAATAATTTGTTTTTATTTCACTTTATTTCCCTTTAGTTTTCTTAAAGCTTTCAAAATTAAGCAACATTTTCAAAGTTACAAAGACGACTACATACTACAAACAGTCAAACATCCATCGGCGATAATGATTTGGGGCTGCATCAGTGGAGTTGGTCCGGGTCTCAAATATTTTGTTGAAGGAACAATGCGCTAGGACCAATGTAGATTGTTCCTATCCAATGTCCTGCTTCCATATATCAATCTCTCCACTATACTAAATCGTATTACACTTTTATGTAAAATGAAGGTCCCTGGCATAGAGAAAATAAAAAAAACAAAAAAAATAAATGAAAAACATTTGGTGTAATTGTGAAGATTTGAAAAAAACTGATAAATGGCTGTATTTGTAGTATGCTGGTGCGCATAGAAAGTTTTATTAAATCAAAGGGAAGTGTAGCAAATTATTAGACAAACCATATAATAATTTGTATAGAAAAGAACAAATTAATAAGATAAATATTAATTTCACAAAAAACAATCTCTTTTATAATTAATTTGTCTTAAATATGTATATAACATTTTTCAAATATTGAAGGTGCGTATAATTCATTGAACAGCTACTGTAAATCTCAACAGAATAGTTTTATCAATCCGTGCTTCTCCACCCCCATTTAAGTCCTAATTCTTGCAAAGTATAAAAAGTGGAACAGTAACTAATCCTGAAATTGTCGAAGTAGAAGCCTTAGACTAGTTTTTATAATCATCATTTTTATTTTATTCCACCGCCAACAAGTGGCCTTCCTTCTTTTTCTTACAAGCTAATCTACTCAATTATTCTTGAATCATAAAGGCTGTCATAAAATTTCGGCTCTGATGAATAGTTAGTATTGTTATCTGTAAAAATAAATGCAATAATTGACAAATTATAGAGTATGCCTGTAAAGCTAGTTAGAGCTCAGTCTGATTCCCCGTTCCTCGAACCGGAACCCGCCATAGGTATTGCCACCACGAGTATCTCATCAAAGTGGATGTTCATAGAAAGCATCAGCAGAGATGGGCGAACCTGAGTACTTGCAGGTGTACAAAAATGTTCCTTGATGGGCCCAATGGGAATATCTCAGATTTTCTGATGGGGCTCGGACGGTAACAATATAGAACTGTGGTTGCCATCATCACCGACCACAGCTCACTACACTCACATCTAACAAGTATAGGAGTTGTTGACAGCCCTGAGTGTCTGTCCAGCCTGGAGCGAGAGCCCGAGACAACCGATCACTTTCTGTGTGCCTGTCCGACCTTCACCCGGAGCAGACTGGATACTCATGGCACTGAAGGTCTGCTTAAAGTAGGGAACTGATACTTCGAACGCTAGCTGCGACGTCTTAGGGAAATTGGCGGCTTGAATATTAGCCTCGGCGTAGACAATGATGTGTCTTAGAAGCCTGGCTACGGTTGATCTGCTATTCGATATACAGATTACTGGGATCAGTTTGTGAACCTGAAGATTGGGATTGGGGGCCCAGAGTCTACTTGAATGAGACGGAGTTAGCGAAAGTTCAATCTGCTGAAGAAGTGTGCCAGAGGCTCCGATTCCGCATAATGGTAGCTAATATTGGCTTAATCTGTGGGCCAAGTGGCTCTCCGGTTCGAATTGTCATGATGACAGCCTAAACGGTGCTGGGACCAAGTCCTCTTAATGACTGCTAACGGAAGAGCTGCAACGCTGGTCTTGGTTGCAGGTTAGCAAGTGGTAGGTTGGACCAAATCGACCTTATATCGTCTTGATGACCCCTATGTTAACGGGGCGGATGCAGAAAGAGCAGTCGTGATGCTGTACGGCCAGAAATATTCCAATGTTTCTGTGGCATATCTCTAATACGTTTCTGATAGGCCCAAACAACGTGAATCCTATAAAGACACTTATTTTGGGGAAGAGTTAACAAAATATAGGCTTATCGATTGCAGGTTCTCTTGGAATTTATCCTTTATTTAAATTCCTGTTGTAGTAGAATCTGATAATAATTTTTTAAACTTATTTTTTTCTTAAAATTTCTATATCCCAGTATTGCCGGTTGAGATCAGAATCAAAATTTTGTAATTTTCTCAATTTATATATTACAATCAATGCTTGCATAGATAAATTTTCCTACGTTTAGCAAAGTTGGAACTTACTACTATACGCGAATTTCGAAACAGATTTAGCCAGGTTAATATAGTGGTTTATCAAGAGTTTGGAAATATGCGACTCGGCACAGCGCATCGCCACAGCTTAACAAAAGAATTTGTTCGATAATTTTCTCGTGCATATATGTAAGCACCATAGTGCAAAAACGAAGAAAGGCTACATTTTGAGAGAAAGTATGATAGGTGATTTAAAAGCGAAATTTTTGGGCTTGTTGAATCCATTATCCAATTATACCCGGTAATAAGTCATATCGTAATCTTATTTATTCCTCCTTAGTGAGATATATGGCAGAGTTGTCTCACACAATTCACACCCAGAATTTATTCTGAGCTTATATGATAACGTGGGAACAGTTTGATCTTTTTCAAGCGTCTACAGCAAGCAGAAATCAAGCCGTACTGAAGAGTATAAGGTCGCTGTCAATACGAAACTCTTATTTATATTCTCCTTTTTTCTTTTTTCGGCCTACTGCGCGCTTACACAAGTTCGAGCTTATATTTCTTTTTCTTTTTTCAGCACACTGTGAGCTTACACAGGTTCGATTCACCTCAAAATAATCTGATTTGTGCAATTTTCTAAATGAATTTAATATTTCTATTTTTCTCATTTTTTTCATTTTTTATTTTTTTCCATTCTTCCATTTTTTCATATGCTTTTCCGAGTCACTCAATATCGCTGTTTGCGACCTATTGATGGGTCAAACCAGGACTTGAAGCTGTTTCCACCCGAAATTAAAAATTAAATGAGCTGTGTAATAAAATAACAAAAAAAAATTTGTTTCGTTTTCGCTTTTGAGCCGGAGAGTCGAAAAAAAATAACCTTCTTGAACAAGAATTAAATCCAGTATGAAAAGTTAGTGTTGATGACGTGGCTTTTAATAAAAATAGCGAAGACTCAAATAACATTCTGAAATTTTAAATTTACTGAGCCAAAACGGAAAGGAGGAGGGGAAACAGTTATAGATCACTGAAAAGGTCCAACGATTTATCTATCATAAATTATCATCAGAAGTAACAGGGTGATTTATAAAAATATACCCAATTATCTGTAAGTCCTGCTATCTCGGAAATCATTAAGATTCTTGCCTCCTCCCCTTTCACCCAATAATTTTTTTTGTCTAAGCATTACTTATTCATAGCCTCCCGGTGTAAAACCCAAGACTGGACAGCCGTATAGTGGTAAAAGCTTGTGGAGTTATGACAGGAACTAGTTTTAACAAAAGTTCCGAAAACTTAGAAAAACACGAAAACTGCTAATCTCGTAAGTAAGGGGAAAAAGAAAAAAAATTACATAAATGTAGACTTCTTGATTGATTGTAAATTATATATTTACCGTTATGTATGGACTGAAGTCCCATTTAAAAAAAAATTAGAAAAGAAAACAGCAGATACTTAGGAACTATGCCTTTATTCTATACAACATAAAAACAAAAGCTTTAAAAACAACCTTCCAATAAAAAAACGCAGCACAACAACACCAATAAAAACACTCTTTAACTCCATTGAACCAAAAATTCCACACTTATTCAATTCGAAAATAATTAATGAATATTTTTTCGGGGTGCGAATGTAAAAAAAATCCAATAAGAGTAGCAGCAGAGACAAACTGCACTTCACTTGTAAAATTTATCGTTAATTGCTGAAAATAATCAAAAAAGTGGAAAAAGTTAATTAAGCAGAATTTGTGCGGCTGCAATGCTTTTATTATTTATTGCATATATTTAGGCGCGTATCTGAAATAAATAATGCGATGGCTTCTGTCCACTTACCACATTCGTTTACAGCTAAAATTATCAAAATGAATTTCGAATGTGAGGGCGATTCGATCTGCGATAATTATTTACAATTTCAGGGATTGGTTTTAATGTAGTATTTTGCTCTTAAATTTTAAGGGTATGAACATTTTTGTAAAAAAATCTACCGGAATTCCGATAAATTTTAAATAGGACTATATAAAAAAATTGACAGACATAAAATGTATACCTACTTGTCTCTGTCGATAAATAGGGGGAACACATTTAAGTCACGAACCGTATTGTCTCTTTGGGGTTTGGGTAAATAATCATAAAAAGTATTACTTTCAGGTCCTTGTTTTTGTTGTTACCCAAACAAAAAAAAAAGGGATTACATTTCATTTATTTTCTCTTCACTTCTATGTAAAAACCAGAGGTTGACTCCTGTATATACAATATCTATGTTGTATACGTATGTGTAGGTATGTAGCGCAGGACAATACCAGTTTTATTTATTAAGGTCGAAAGGACATGTAAAATTGTCGGTTATGCTATAGGCTAAAATATAAGATATGTACCTATATAAGTGTCATTATTTAAGGATCCGACCAATTTCTTTATATCCTTAAAGCAGTTAGTTATACTTTTAAGTATAATGTTGCAATAGAAAGGGTAATCAAATAGAGTGTGAGTGGTACATTAAAAGGGTTCCCGAGGGCGTAGTTGGACAATGTTGGTATTCATGTAAACGAGGTTAATTGATACGATAATACATATGAGAGAAGAAGACCTTTCACTCGCAATTTAACTACTGGGGATTATGTTATTTATCCCGCCACCCCTCAAGTGGTGATTACTCCTTTCATATCAAAGTTTATCCATGAAGTTTCTGGATCATGATTTTGTCTCTCTTTATATCTGTATGTACGTATATAAGTATATATATGTATATGATTTCAACAAGGAGCACCAATCTTTTGTTTTTGGATGGCATTAAGAGATTCGCCTTCGATTTTAGCTTTAATTAACTCTGGGCGACCAGTGGAAAATCTGATAATAAATTTGTGGGCATAAAAACAGGACTTATAGTATAGAAGGCCCTAGATTAAATGTTGTCACGAGCTTATAGAGAATGGAAGCGTTACTGTAATGGAATGAAATAATTACATGTATTGGGAGAGTGATTAATTTTCAAAGTCCTATATATCTACAATTATTATTTCTCGTAAATTTTTTTCTACTTAATTCTTAATATAGTTTTAATTCCTTGAAATTGGTAATCCATATGGAAGTGAAGCGATCAATCAATTGCCATTGTCATGAGTGATTTTGTTAAGTATGTTAGCAGAGAAATCATTATTGACTGACTAGGGCTACTACTACACCTTTTCCAAATGTAATTCAGAAAGTATCAACTGTAATTCAGAAAGCACCACTTGTAATTGAGATTAGTCAATTGTAATTCAGAAAGCACCAATTGTAATTCAGATTAGTCAAATGTAATTGAGAAAGCACCAATTGTAATTCATAAAACATCAATTGTAATTCAGAAAGAAGACACTATTTGTTAAATGTTTATTTTTATTTTATTATCTGCAATATAATTATTTTTGAATAAATCATCGCCCGACTGGCATGTCGTTCATTGCCAAGGCTGTAGATTGGTGTACTGTACAGTGTTGCACAGCACGAGCACAATCACCTCCGACTATGGTGCTCTTTGCGTTATCTATAATTTCCTCCAAGTAGACCAATCTCTGTTCCATAATGCCAGCCCTGCAACGTTTGGAACACGAATGTTGCTTTTGGCATCGGCTTTGATCTTAGACCAAATATTCTCAATGGGATTTAGCATTGGAGAGTAGGGTCCTAGCCGCAACAGAGATGCTCTCGTCCTATTAATTATTGTTTCTAGCCTTGAATGGCAAGGTGCGTTTTCTGCAACAATCACTAAATCTACCAGTTGATTTCCCATATCTTGCCATTGTTGCATTAATCTTCTTACCCAATCATTTGCTAACTGTGCAGTAAACGAACCTCTTCTGCGTTTGTCCTTTGACTGCCAAAACGACCTTGTTTTTTAGCTTTGTAGGTGTTTAGGTCGATTCGATCGCATGCTATATTAATTTTAATACAAATTGACCATAGACTTCGGAAATGATCGTCTGGAGTCCTGCACGGGCTTGTTGCAGGGCAAGGTTCTTCAGTTTAACAGTACTAGTGTCGCGGTGCATTTGTTTCGGTAGCTTTGTTTTTCTTTCGTGAATAGGTTTATTGTTTATTACATCTATACAAAAATATGCCTCAAACTCGTTTAGACTCGTTCTGTCCGGTGTTCGGTGATTCAAAAATGTTTCAAGACAATATGCTGCCAACCTATGCCGACATTATTAGACATTATTTGTTTTTAAGGCTATAACTTTTAAATTTAAATAAACAAGAGCCGAATTTTGGTAATCTGTGTTTGCCGTTCAGAAACGAGTTAAAAATGTTGTGGGAAAAAAGTTCTATTCCTGTAGTATCTGACCAATAATTTTAGACAAGATAAATGAGTATCACAAGAAATATCCCGATATTAAAAAGCCTATAAAAAACGATGGCAAAGTTGAGACAACTAAGATCCTTGAAAAGAGATTAGACCGTAGAAAGGATGCTGACCAGAGAACGGAGCAAAAATCCCAAGAGGATGATGACATTTGTCAAGTAACATCGAATGCCAACGACAGTATCAACCTTCAAATTCCAAAAAGTGTTGAAATCTTAAACGCGCCTTCTACTTCTCAGATAAGATCAAAACACCCTTCTTTAGCACAGGCTTGTGATCCAACAGGAAACTCACACAGATCCGCTGCAATTTTTGTTAATGCTGCCCTAAAAGACATGGGAATAATAACGGTGGAAGAATCATCCAAAATAATAGATCGCAGTAAGATTAGGAGAGAAAGTGTTAAGGCTCGCAAGAATTTAAAAAAGAAGCATTAAGAAGAAATAACCTGTGTCGATGGAATATATTTTGATGGGAGAAAGGATAAAACTTTGATTCAAGTAAAAGAAGGAGATACTCTTTTAAGAAAGACAATCACAGAAAAACATATAGTTTTAGTTTCAGAACAGGGTTCGGTTTATCTCGGCCATCTCGAATTGATCAAAATATTAAAAGAAGTTTATTGGAATTTCTTGGAAAAAACATAAACATAGATACTTTCGATGTGCAAGCAATTGGATGCAACCGGACAGCGGTAAATATAGGTTATAAAAATGGAATAATATGGCAACTTGAAAATTCATTGGCGCATCCTTTGCAGTAGTCTTTCGTGTATTTAATGCACACCACACTAATTAACTGCCATTCTGACATCTATTGCAGTATTTAAATGGACAAACTACTGGACCAAAATCTTATTGGAAAAAAATTAGAAAACTGCGAAAATCATCCGATTGTGAAGTTCAAAAAAAAATTAGATATTAATTTTCCTGATATTGATCTTACCGAGTTAAGTACAGACCAAAAATATCCCTATGAGATCTGCATTGCAATTTCAAGGTAGCAATTTCGCTAAGTCTAACACAACGAGTACCAGGCAAAATGGCACACTCAAGATGGGTAACAACTGTCAACAGAATCTTGAGATTGTATGTTTCTAGCGAAAGTCCTTCATAAAATTTAAATATAATTACAGAACACATTATGAAAATCTACGCACCAACCTGGTTTGAACCTAAGGTTCGACCGTCATGCCGACACAGTAGCTATCATTTTTTGGGCATTATATAAAAAAAGTAGATTTTTGCCTGATGAGCTTAAGAAGGTAGTAGACCCAGTACTGCAACGAAATGATTACTACGGTCACCCTGAAAATTTGTTATTGTCAATGCTAGCTGACGATAGGAAGCATATTAGAGAATTAGGTCTTCGGAGGATATTAAAATGCGTGAATTAGATATTCCCTAATTTAATTATAATTTAGATGTTTACTTTGAACTAGTTAACTGGCAGTGAATAACAGTTACATCGACGCCTCTGACAGTAAAAGTTTTGAACGGTGATCTCCAGCCGTGCGTTCATACATCGGTGTGCACACCGCATGCTTGAAAAAGTAGAGTAGAGCAACTGAACGTTGGTATGCCCTTCGATTCGAAATGTCAATTTTGAAAGTTCTTTAAGAATAAAACTACGCTAAACGTCAAAACTACTAAGCCTACCGAGGCACTATGCTTAAAAATCTGCACACCGCCGTGCTGGGGAAATGACAACACTTCGGTCACCTGAACGACATGATATGTGTAAAAATGTGACATTATGTGACATTCTGGCAGGAAATGATCTCTGACGTTTGTTCTGAAATTGATATTTGAAAATTTCCATGTTATTCCCAAGCCGTAGAACGCTGTGTAAAATTAGTTACCAGAAGCATCAGCGGCAGTCTTTGGCTATGAAGCAAGAGATAAATTTATTAGGACTAGAAATGCCTCCAGAAAGTTTCCTCCAGGCAAGTTTCGTTCCACCCTAGAATATGTATATATATATAGAATATGTATATATATATAATATGATAAAATTCAGTCTTTAAATAGCGAATCACAGAATTAAAAAAAAAATATTATTAAAATAAAAAACTGGCAACAAAATCCGTTGTTCTGTTATGATCACCCATCTGCTTCTCTCTTCAGCATCGTTTTGTTAATAAGTTTGTTAATCCAATCGAAGGATTCTACTTTTCCCAATAATTCTTTTCCACGCATAATTGAATTTAGCGATTCTATGTACAACAAGGTCCATTCTTTGTCTTAATTTAAATTATCCAAATGTTATTCGATTAGAAATTTGCTTGCATAACTCAACATAATATTCTAAAAATCATTTCTTTATTAATTCTACTTTAATATCGGAAAGCACACCAGAATTAATAATTTACTGAGAATTCGCACCATTGTAAATATTTCTTGTGTCTTTGTACCAAGTCGCATCGGTCAAAGAAAACTTATCTGATGTTCCATCTACATACTCCTTTTTAATGATATTTGACAATATTGTTTTAATGAAGGAATTTCGAGTAAGTAATAAAATTCAACATAAATAGGTAGAAATTTATTTTAAAAGTAGTTTCCTTTGGTTCTCCGCAAACCGGCTTGAAACAGATTCTGGGAAAGAATCACCCAAATTATTTAAAAGCTTTTTCTGTACACTCAGCATGGAAAGGCCATTTAGCCTGTCTTCGATCATTGTTGATCTCAGCCAGGTTTTTACTCGACGGAGAGTACTGAATGACCTGTCAATGGTGGCCATATAATACGGCATTGCCAATAAAACGTGTAAGGCTATTTCAATTTTCGAGTAAAAATCTTCTGCGTGTCTAATCACGTCTGATATCTCCAAAGTTTCGAGATTCTCTTTCTCCTCCTTATTTGTCCAAAACATCCACCACAACTGTGCTTCTGACACACACAATCCCCTCTAATTCATCATAAAATCTACAGACTTCTTCCATGTGAATTTTTAAATCTGGAGCAGTAAATTTTATTGTTTTAGCAGGGTGTAACAAGGATAGAGCAAACGCCGCGATTGATCTTGGCCAAACCTGCCTTGCAATGAGGATAATAACGAGTCCAAATAGGGCACGTATAGAGAGCAGCGAAAATACTCGCTTAAAGAAGCAGCTGGATGATTTGCTCTGTAGCTTTGGCGACCTACAGTTCGTGGAAGACGCAGCTCTGAGTTCAACTCTAAAGCTATTTCATTAGCTGACTTTAATAGTTCCTCACTGCCTTCTTCGGCAGAACGCCAGTGTTCTTCAACTGCAGTTATTATTGTTTGGATGTGCTTTGCAAATTTGATAACGTCCAGAGTCTTAGACTGCAATACGTTCGCGATTGGTTCCAGCAAGGAGTAAACTCCAATAAAAAAATATAACTTTAAAATCAAAACATCATGGTAAATTTTCTCATGCTTCAAAAATATGCACTCAGCATAAACATAGAAAGAAGATTCTTTCTATGAAAACCAAAACGTTGTCTTCCCTTATGTGAAGAATGATAAAAGTGCTTACTTGGCGACACGAATTAAAGAGATAATTTTCTGCACTGTAAAAAGTTAGTTAGTCAGTCTGTCGGTAACTTTAAGATCGGTTAAGTCCAGGTTGATAATAAGATTTTATATATTATTAAAACTAAATAGTAATCAAGTTCATTTTTATTTTAAAGGGAGTGATTGTTGTTTCTGTGATTAAATAATTTTCTTTTTCTCCTGCTACCGCTCAGCGGATAAAATAACTGGCGCAGTCGGTAGGATCCTTTTCTGTAGAACAAGGATCCAGTGATTCGAACTTATCGAAATTTCATAGTGAACGTAAACGAAAAATTTACGAAATTATTTTGTTTTCAGTGTATGAAAAAAAAAAATTTTTTTTTACTAAAAATAAATAATAATAAAGTGTGAAACGCAGTGATCTAAGGCAAAAGTTACTGGATCACGAAGAAACGACCACTAAATTAACACAACTCTGGAGAGAAGAAATCATCGAAACTTAGCGATTGACCGCAACAGAGGAATGGCACTACCGGCTCAACCAAATATAATGGAGCAATGTTTAGTTGCATTGACGGAGATCCTAGGCAGGCACGCTCAACAACCATCTATAAGAAGCAGAATTGAGAAAGAACTACGAATTTTACCAGCCTTTGAAGGAAGAGATGGAACTTTACCCGCATTTATTGCAGCTGTGGATCGAGTAGTAGCAGAATACGGAAACCAGGCACCCCTAGTATATACCGTAATTTATCATGAGAAAATCTTAGGAGCTGCAAAGAACTATCTAGAAACAGCACCCCCAGCATCGTGGGAAGAATGTAAAGAAAAGCTAAAACTACACTACAAGCCAACTAAGGACCAAGGACTTATCATGAAGGAAATAAGTGTATTAAAGGTCAGTTCAATTTTAGAATTATCAGATAAAATTAGAATGATTGTCAATGACATTGCCGAATGTGCTATTTTTAGTCTATATCAAAATGAAATTGTAAACAACTTAAGTAGTGTTTTAATTTTAAAAGTGAATGAAATTACAGCCGGGTCATTAGCAGCAGAATTAATAAATAAATTTAGTCTAGAAGAAATCAGATCGATAATTAATAAATATGTAGGACAAGATCAATACAATTTAAAATCATTTAGATCAGACCCAATAATACGAGACAGATACCAACAGAAACAATACGGACGAAGACCAAACAGAGAAAGTTATAATAATTCGAGCTCAACACAACCTAGTTTTTTTCAAAATAATTCCAAACAATTTCGGAGCAATCATTTCCAAAATAATCCAGGCCAGCCTAGAACTAACATTTGGCATAATAATTCCCCCCAATCGCGACAAAATCGAAACAATAATTTCAACAATAATTTTGATCCAGCGCGAAGAAATTTTCATAATAATAGTATACAATCCAGAAATCATTTCCAAAGTAATAATAACCAACCCCAGCCAATGGAGATTGATGCAATAAATACTAATCCTGAGGTAAATCAATTAGGGGAGAACGATTTTTTTATAAATTAGCCTCGGAAACAAGAAAAATATTTATTACAATCACAATAAATGGCAAAGAGTTTTGTGCTATGATTGATACAGGATCTACGATAAGTTTATTAAATTCAAAGAGTGTAGGAAGTGACATATATGAAAAAGTGATAGGAAACAAAATTCCAATTAACACAATTGAGGGGCCAGTAAAGAGATACACAGAATATGTCAAAACAAAATGTCCATTCGAATTCAAACAACCAATTAATGCTAGAATAAGATGGATAAAAATTCATTTAGATAAGGATTATGACTTTTTAATAGGAATGAATTGGATCGAGTATAATGCTAAAAGAATCGATATCGAAAATAAAGAAATAATATTAAACAACGAAGTTAGGTTACCATTTTTAAATAAAAGTGCCCAAGTAGAAGTGAATATGTTAGAAGAAAGTAATTTGAAAAACATATCTTTAAGTCACTTAAATGAAGAAGAAAAAAACGGAATTATGAGTCTATTGGAAAAACATAGGAAGTTGTTGTATAGGGAAGGGGATAGATTGACAAGTACAAATAGTATTGTACATGAAATTAAAACGATCACAAATGAACAGATTAATTCAAAATTATATCGCTATCCACCTCGACATGAGGAAGAAGTGCGAAAACAGTTGAACGAAATGGAAACCCAAGGTATAATTAGGAAGAGTAGTAGTCGCTATAGTTCACCAATAATTGTTGTTCCAAAGAAGAAGGATAACTCTGGAGAAAAAAAATTTAGAATTGTAGTGGACTACAGAAAGTTAAACCACGTCACCATAATTGATACGTACCCACTTCCTAATATAGATAGTATATTAGACAAGTTGGGTAGAGCTCAATATTTTAGTTCCCTAGACCTTGCAAAAGGTTATCACCAAATTCTGGTCGCGGAAAAAGACATAGAAAAGACGGCTTTTGTAACGCCAGCAGGTTTATACGAGTATGTCAGAATGCCATTCGGTTTGAAGAATGTTCCTGCGACATTCCAAAGGTTAATCAATGATATACTAAGAGATTACATCAATAAAATTTGTATTGTCTATCTAGATGACATCTTAATTTTCTCAACCACACTAGATGAGCATTTAAATTCCCTAGAAAAAATCTTCAAAAAACTGACAGAGCATCAGCTAAAAATCCAAGCCGATAAATGCAGTTTCATGAAGAGGGAAACACAATTTTTAGGACACGTCTTGACAAAAGATGGAACAAAAAACCCAATCCTGACAAAATTGAGGACATAGCCAAAGTCATTCTGCCTAAAACAGAAAAACAATTGAGAAGTTTCCTAGGTATGACTGGTTTCTACCGGAAATTCATGAAAGACTATGCTAAAATAGCGTACCCCCTTGTTAAATATCTAAAGAAGGATGCTAAAATTAATATCAATGACCCCCAATATATTGAGGCTTTCGAAAAACTAAAAATGTTAATATCCTCACACCCCGTTTTAAAATTTCCTGATTATGAAAAGGAATTTACTTTAACCACAGATGCAAGTGATTATGCTATCAGAGCAGCTCTTTCGCAAGGCGGCCATCCGATTTGCTATGTGTCAAGAACATTGAATAACCACGAAAAAAATTATAGTGTGACGGACAAAGAGTTTTTAGCAATTGTTTATACAGTAAACTATTTCAGACCGTACTTATATGGTCATAAATTTAAAATTATTACAGACCATGCCCCTATAAAATATTTAAACTCGAAATATAGAGGAAAAGAATTTTCTCAAAGGAACCAACGGTGGCTTCTAAAGCTGCAAGAATATAATTTCGACATTGGGTATCTTAAAGGAAGAGAAAACAAGGTTGCAGATTTCTTAAGTCGAATAAATAACAGCCCCCATATCAATGAGGAAAACAGCAGTGAATCCAACATGGACCTGTCTGACACTATTCATTCAACGGCTGAGCAGCTCTTAGATCACATCGGTATTAGAGAGGAGATTGTTAATAAATGCAAAACTAAATTAATATTAAAGTATAGCCCAACAAAAGAAATACAGGTATTACATGGGAGAAGAATTCTAGAAATAAACCCACAAGCTGAGACAGAAATAATTAAAGACATTCTGAAGAAATATATGAAATCGGGTCATGTAGGAATATATTCAGAAGTAGAAGACAAGGATTATAATAAAGTGCAGCAGTGTATTATTGAACTGTTTTCAGATGATCGTAGAATAAAATTTATGAGATCAACGAGAAGGGCACCAGAGATACAAAACGAAGAAGAGTGCCATAAGCAAATTTCACTTTATCATTCAGGCGAATCATTACACAGTGGTATTAGTGAAGCTTATAAAACTTTGAAAGATAAAATTTATTACCCAAAGCTACAAGAGTACATACAATTGATTATTAACAATTGCGAAAAGTGTCAAGGCATAAAATATGTAAAAAGAGAGTTATATCAACAAATTAAACAAACATATAGAAATCTATACCGAAAAACGGCAAGAAGGGTATATTAAAAATTATAAGAGGTTGAGACATAAAGACCAACCATATTTCAGGAAATACCTATTAAAAGATGTACATTTATCAAACATTAAAAGATCGTATAAATTTGCAGGTAACCGCAATACTGCTATTGATGATGATAGGTACAGCTCAAGGGCTACTGCAGGTACAGCCAATACCCGAGGAGGACGGACATGTAAGAATAAAGCTCAGGCAAGTGGAAATATGTAATGACACTAACACAATTGTGCATATTATAAATCCAGAGGAAATATCATTAATTTTAAATCAACTAGAACTTAATATAGGCTATTTAAAGTTGGAAGACAGGCAAGGTTTAGAAACAGAAATTAAATTAGTTTGAACTAAACTCCGAACTATCCAAAACCCAATAAAGCAAAATGATAATAGACAGAAAAGAGGTTTATTGAATATAGTAGGTACACTTAACAAATGGTTATTCGGGACTATGGACGATAAAGACAGACAAGAAATACTTGAACATTTACGAATAATTGAGGAAAACAACCACCAAATCATACAGAATGTAAATCAGCAAGTAAAAATAAATAACCATTTTAACAAAACTTTATCAGATTTAAAATTACTAATAGAGGATGATCGAAACAAAATTTTAGACTCATTTAACTCAACCAATCAACATTTTACAGAACTAAATTATAAAATACTATTTTTGGAACAAGAGACTAAACTAAGATACATTGAAAATAAAGTTAATGAAATTCTTGATAATATTATGGCTACAAAAAATAATATAATCCACCCAAGTATGCTAACTCTTGAAGAATTAGATTCTCCCGACATAGATTTCCATAAATTTAGTTTGTTAAAAGCAGGGGTAACGAAGTACAAAAACCAATTTCTTGTATTTGCCATTAAAATTCCAATCAGTTATGTAATCGCCGATTTACAAATAATCAAACCAATTCCAAATTTGTCAGGATTTGAAATTAAAGAACAAGAAGAACTTATTGTTGAAATACAGGGAAAAAATTATAAATACGATAAAGACGCAATATTGAATGATCTAAAACTAAGTATACATTGTATTTTCAAAAAAAGTGTTCGTTAGTATACAATAATATAACAAGTATTGAAGAAATAGATGATGAGACTATATTGTTAATAAAACTGCACAGTGACATTATGTGGCAAAATTGCGACAAGAGAAAATTTAATTTAACCGGAAATTATTTAATAAGTTTTAATAATTGCTCTTTAGGAATAAGAGATAAGAAATTCCACAACAAGAAAATAGTCTTTGCAGAAAAATTCTATTATCCAACTAGTGATATTAAAAAGATATTTGTCAAGCCGATAAATTTTGAACAGATAATTTTCGAAAATATAAACAATACAAAAGAAATTCAAGAACTTAAATACCATAAAACAATTATGTACGGAACCGGCGTAAGCATTTTTATGATACTGATCATAGGATTTTTGGGAATTGCCTTGTATTTATCATGCAAAATGAAAAGAGAAAAAATTACGATAATAAATTCGAAGTCGGAGACTTCTGACCTAAAGCGGGAAGGAGTTATATATACAGATATGCAACGTGACCTAAATACATACCTCGACGTGCAGCGTGACAAGACAGATGACACCCTGAGAAACGACCAGCGATTAGACATTCCAACCCGACCAAAGCCAATGGCTTGGTAAGTGGTAAATTTTCTCATGCTTCAAAAATATGCACTCAGCATAAACATAGAAAGAAGATTCTTTCTATGAAAACCAAAACGTTGTCTTCCCTTATGTGAAGAATGATAAAAGTGCTTACTTGGCGACACGAATTAAAGAGATAATTTTCTGCACTGTAAAAAGTTAGTTAGTCAGTCTGTCGGTAACTTTAAGATCGGTTAAGTCCAGGTTGATAATAAGATTTTATATATTATTAAAACTAAATAGTAATCAAGTTCATTTTTATTTTAAAGGGAGTGATTGTTGTTTCTGTGATTAAATAATTTTCTTTTTCTCCTGCTACCGCTCAGCGGATAAAATAACTCGCGCGTCAAAATACAATACAAAATATCACACACCAAAACACCATCCGTTCGTGCCAAGTTTGCCGCGAGATGAATGAGATAATGTGACACGCGTACAACGATACAGTCAAGGACAACTAGATGGGAACAATATTGCATTTAAAACACAGTGTACGCGACTTTACAAATGCTTTTGACAGCAGTTACTGTTTTATTTATTGTAAAAGAAATGGCAGCAAAGAAAGAACTAAGAAAAATCTTTAGTATGGCGTATGTGGCTTTCTTAAAATTGTAAAAGCATAAAGAAAAAGCTAAAGAAAAAAGATGAAATTGCCATACATGGGATGACGTTTATCGCACAGCATAACTTTTTCCCCCACTTTCTCTATAAATTCCTCCTGAAAACTAATAATTTTTCAAACTAAATAAAGACATTAATTTTATTAAGGTTATTATAAAAATAACCAAATCCACATAACATGAATGTTAATTATTCACTGTCCACACAAGAATGTCAATTATGTTGGCGACTAATTTAGAGATTTTCCCAAACTTTTTGTTGGCAACTTGTCGAGTCGCCCTCATTGCGTCAAGTATATGGGACTTTCATATATTCGAGTCTTTGTCAGCAATCAATTTATGGCGACATTGTTGTGTCGCTCTCACTCTGTTTTGGCCTTCAGCCGGTCGACGGGGTATCGGACTCGCTCGCGGTCGGACGTCATCGTGATTCGTCGGGAGTCGGGGGTTGTCATTCGCGCGAGGCCGCGCGGGTGCGCCAAGCGACATTCAAATCTTAAAATTGGTAATTTAATCGTAGGCAGGGGTGACAGTCCAACTCCAGGAAGGGGGCGGCAGCTGCCCCTCCCTGCCCTACCTTCGGTACGACCATGCACACAGCATTTTAATGAATAGTTAGTATCTATTAATGATTCATTAGATCGTGCTGTGTGTCTCGGGTATAAGTCTTGCTGATTTTCGAAATGTTCGTTTAAAAAATAATGATGTTGTGCATTCCATTGCTCAGTAATACGTGACACAGCATTACCTGAAAATAGCCATCTTGTGTTTGAAACTTTTACATTGAAATGCTCTTGGAATTCTTGAAATTATATCTGACGCTTGGAGCTATGAGAAAAAAAGAAATACACATTTCTTGCTTAAACTTCAATGTTTTGTGGTATTTTTTTTGCAGCTGCAGGTGAACATAAATGTAATGAATGGCAGGTGCAGTCAAAAGCATACATGCAATAAAGTCTTCACACCGGTCTTAGCACCCATCATTGTAGATGCATAGCCTACAGTAAAACTATCAAAATTTTCAACTGGTATGCAAGATATTTTTAAAAATCATCTTGAAAAACTGTCATGACAGTTTCGGTCGCTTTTGATCTAATTAAATTCTTTGGCAATAGATGACACTTTCTACACCTTTTATCAAACTAATTATGGGTGTTATAAGGCTAAGTGCCAAATTATACTGTATTAAGAACGTAATCACTTTCAATTCTGCAGTTTTGACTAGTATAGTTTTCCTTTCAAACTTATCGTTCTGCAAGCTTTCTTCAATGTTCAAGTGGTTTTTAAGTACTCTTCAATTTGCTGTTATGGTCGTAGTATACTGCACGCAGCAGTATGCTACACTGACGAGGATGGCTGCATCATGTATGCGCGGGCTGCTTTCTGTATGGACGGAGTGTTTTTACGCGCCGAACGCTCCCGAATGGAGGGGGAAGAAGAAGAGGCTTCCTGTCACTTTTTTTTTATTGTGAACAAGTGAAGAACAAAAACGGAGGTGAAAAGCAAGCTTCAGATCATCAAGAAGTTTACTTAAAAATTAAAAATAAAAATCAGTAAAAAGCAGTCTTGATCAATAATCTCACGCGACTCCGAGGAAGTTAAGGAAAACGGAATGCTTCGATGTTTGGTATGTGCCAAGATTTTTGTTGATGAGTAGAGATTGGAAATGGAACGTTGAGGAACCTGTTTGTGCTGAAAAGGATTCGGTAAAGGAATGGCTGGAAGTTTAGCTCTAGCTCAGAGAGATATTAAATTGGATAATTGCGACAAGAATTGAATCAACACGAGCCTGATCCCAAAATGTTTGCTGTGAACAAATGGCGCTTTTATGCCTAGCCTAGAGATAGCTCCAAATAGTTGGAAATCTTCCAAGAAATAGAATCGTCCCACAATGCTTTGGAATTCTGCACTATTTTTGACCTGGACTCATTAACCTCTTCAATGGAAAATTGCGGATAAGATCAACTCGGCCACGTTCAAGTATAAATTTTATTCTTTGTGTGTAGATAAGTTCTAAATTTATATTATCCATCACGAATACTATGTCTCATAATATAGGAACGAACCAGTTGTAGTTGGTGTAGCAGATGTAGTCGTATTAAAACACATAATATGGCATTAGGTCAAGGAAAGGAGTGATAAGAACCAAGAATACGAATCTATTTATTAATACGTATTTCTCTCCCCGCCGGGGGTTATAGTAAATCAATTAAATAAATAAAATCAAGCTTTCAGGGATTCATGTAACAATATCACCAGGGCAAGGATCGAATAGAGGGTGTACTACTGATTCAGGTCTTTATTAACCAGAATTCACACCTCGACACGCTTATTCTAGCGAATTAAAAAAAATTTTAATTTTCTCTGTTTTTGTTCCTATTATGGGATTTACCTAAGAAGAACCAATTCTCCCTGTTACAGGGACAAATTAATTATACCAATTTTGTTGTTGCTGCGAGAAATGAATCCCCGTTTCTTAGGGGCTTCACCCCAGTGACGTCATCTAACACTTGAGGAGCTTTTCTCTACAGAGCCGGGTGCCCATTGTGCTCTAGGGCAGCTTTTTTGGTATTATGGGTTTTATTATATTGTTTTACCTCCGACTTATGTGCACAGGGCGCTTCGAGCCCAGCCTCGTGTTACCTATGAAGAGACTTGTAACATAGCTTACAGATTTGGCATTTTTAGTATTCTTGACAGCTTATATGAATGAGCTAAATATAAACTATAACAGCTTTCGAAATGAAACAGAAACTATGGCATTTTGAAATATCTGTTAAACACTGTCCTGTGAGTAACGAAAAATATGCAAACTTACTTTTCGACTTCATTTTCAGTCGGCGTATATACAAATTACAAAGTTTTCAAATGGAATGCATATAGCAGCAATCTGACATTCAACTTAAAGAAAGATTTAGTAATTTCTTTTTACAAGGCTTCCTATTGCATCGCTATTTGGAAGCACCTACATTAGTGAGAAAATATTTTAAAGGATGAAGCACACGCAGAATAAAAATAGAAGCAAAATATCTGATGATCACATTGATATCTCACTGAGGATTGCAACTACTTCGATCGAAGCAATATTGTCTCAAAAATAATGTCAAATATCACATTTATTTCATGTTGCTATTTCTTTAATTTTATAAAAACACATACGTGAATTAATGAAACTAAAATTACTTAAAATTGTTAACTAAATATGAATATTTTATGTTTTTTGTTCATCAGTTATCTTTAGGGTTACTATATATTTGGTGTGGCCCAATATAACTCGTCTTCTTCGAATGCGGCCCACTCAACCAATTACTCACTCACTTACGCAATGAGACTTATTTCTTTATTCTGGAACTTAAGTGAGTGAGATTTCTGTGGAAAAGTGAGTGAGATATTACTCTGGGTATACACCAGTCGACACGGCCATTTGTGTTTACTTTGTTTTGTGAGTGCGACGTGAAACAAGTTTTGATGGGTTTTATATTTATAATCCGATTTATATTCGTAAGAACTGCCTGAGCACTTCATTTTTTTTTTAATTTGTTATGAAGGTTTTAACAGGCCCTAGTGGCACTATACAACCTTGAACAAAATAAGGTAAATATAAGTAGTTTTGAAAAAAAACACGGTTTCCGTACTTTTGTTAAATTGTCAAATGCAATTGGGTCACAATCAACACCATTTAAGCCAACTATAATACCAAGAGGTACGCTTTTAGAACTTTGTTATTTACATTTAAGCTAAATTTCAAATACATTGCCAGAGTAAGGAAATGCACGCACAGACGAAAGATTAAGAAGTAATTTACGACTCAAGTGCGACAATTAATCGGGTAAGGTACAAACACTCAAACCACTACCTTAAAATAATTTTAATTACATTTTAATTCTACTTCCGTAAACAAGAAATAACTGAATTGACACATCAAAATTATTCACCACAAGTTTGGCGGATTATTCTATTTAACAGTGTACATCTCATCCATTTGTTTTCTAGAATACCCAAATGGTGGGTGATTGAGATCAAAATGAGTGACTTCTTTCGCACAGCTATAAGTGAGTGAGAATGCAGAATAGGGGCCCAGGGAAGTTAAAAGGTTGGACACCCTGGTCTAAAGTATACTTACTCAACATTACGTAAAATTTTACGAATTCTACATGAATACATTTGAATAGATTACGTGAAATAAAAAACGAATTATTTTTGCATGCCACATTTTTCCGCCACAAAGTAAGAAAAATATTTACAAAAGGGAAATAGTCACATATAAAAGGGAATTATTTATTGATATAAAGGGTTTTCCAACAAGGACGGGTCGATGTTGACAAGCTGTGGTGGCCATGTTATTTTGGCGGCGTCAGTCATTGATGTCAATTCACCATGGCAAGTTACACGATTGAGCAGCATGCCCAAATGATAAAACTTTATTATCAAAATGAGTGTGCGTTAGTGCAAGCGTTACACACATCGAGACCATTTTACGGCAGACGCGGTGCTCTTCCAAATTCGCCTTTCGAAATCGAGACGACCGGTTCGGAAAACAGTCAGCCAACAACCCGTACGCCAAAGCACCGCCAGATCGGCAGAGAACATCGCCGCTGTCCATGAAAGTGTGCAGGAGAACTCGAGGCAGTCAATTTCTCGCCGTGCACAAGAACTCGGCCTTTCGAAGACTTTAACTTGGCGAATTTTGCGTTGGGACTTCGGCCTGCACCCGTACAAGATCCAACTGATCCAGAACCTCCAAGTTAATGACCATAGACAACGACATTTGTTCGCTGACTGGACTTCGGAGCGTTTGGAAGAGGAACACAGTTTTGATCGAAAAAACATTTTTAGCGACGAGGCGCATTTATGGATGAATGGCTACGTTAAAAATCAAAATTGTGCTATTTGAGACGACGCCAACTCACACGAAGTTCAGCAGGTGGCAATGCACCTACAAAGAGGTGCGGATTTTGGACCGGCATCAGCGACATTGGACTATACTTTTTCAAAAACTACGTTGGTCCTCACCACCATTCTGCGTGAACGATTTGAGGGTATGGTTATCTCTCGCAGAGGTGAATTGGTCACCAAGATCGTGCGATTTGACACCACTGTACTTTTTTCTTGTGGGGTTTTCTGAATTCGCAGGTCAATGCCAATCAGCCGCAATCAAACGATCTAATCAAAGTTAACATAACCTAGGCCATCGCTCATATTCAGCCGGATCTATGCGACAGAGTCATTGAAAATTGAACCTCTCGGATCCATGCCACCGTAAGAAACCGTGGCGGACATTTGACAATGTCACATTGGAAAACCCTTTATAATTTTTGACCTTATATACTTATACTCTCTGCTCAACTATGTCGACGTATAATAGAAAACGTATAATATTCTTACATTTTCGTCGTCATGTTTATTTCCTAAAGAAATTTTTAATTCTTGAAAGCTGAGAAAAATGAAAAACTCAATTGAAGCGTTTCATTTTTTTGTGAGAAAATATAAAACTCATTTTTCACTGTTAAACCTAGAGAGAAATATAAAACCTAAGATAAGACTTTCATTTACTCCAAAGGAAATAAAATTTCCTTTTTAACTATTTCAGTACAGAAAAAATATAAAAAATAAAAATTGTTAAAACCAGACTTTTAAAATAATTCTTATAACTCTTTCGGTCCCTGGTCATTTTTTTTTATTCATTCCATCTAATCTAATCAAATCATTTTCAAAGTTACAAAAATTCATTGTCAAACAAATGCAGTAATTCAAATGCGCAAGCGATAAATGCAATTTATATTTAGTTTTTGTTTTTCTTCAATAAATTTTCATTTTCTTTTCCATATTAAGCGCAATTTTCTCATAATTTTGTACAAAAGCTCGGAAGTATAATAAAAAAGGACGAAAACTTTTTCTTTCCAACAATCGGAGCAAGCACTGCTGTATATTCCTGATAAATTATGTATGAGGAGAAAACCTTGTTAAAAATATTTTCGAGGAGGGGAAATTATCTTTAATATCAGCATCGGACTTGCAAAATTATTTTTGTGTCTTTTGAAGTTATAATTGAAAAAAATTTGCGGAATTCGGGTAGCGTCTGTGTGATATTATGAGTGACATTCTTGTTAAATTAGAACTCTTTCCGTAAACTTTTTTTTTGTTTGTTTTCATTTTAGGTTACCCAGGCTTTGTTGGCTTTAAAATGGCTAAAATATGGCTGGTAGTATGCAAATAGCAGTCCGACCTGAACCTGGACCAGCAGCAGCAGCAGCAGTAGCAGATTTTCTCCAAAGGATTTTCCATAGAGAATGGATTATTTCTTCCCAGGTCTGTGAATGAGAAACCACACACACAATTTGATAGAAAAACCGAACAGACACCAGGAGGGCACTAAGAATAACTAAGTCGCTGGATGCGATGGTGATACGCGCGTTTAATTAAAAATTTTTTCCGTGCCAACAGTTGGATTTCTTCCATTCTGTTTTCAGGTTACTCCTTTATATATACATATATATTTACATATATATAAGCATACACATACAAACACATTCATAGTCTACAATCTGCATAGTCTCATAGGTGCACATACAATAGTAGAATATATGTTTGGGGATTTGTCTCCTCTGTTGTGTATCATATTTCACACGATTTTAATTAAATGTCAGCAGAGCATTCGTTCTGTGGTGAGATGCACTCCTTTTGAGATAAAGAGGGTCTAACACCTGCTATGGTTGCATTTATAAACGATTCAAACAAAAGTGCTCAGGGCTCGGAAAGCGAATGCATTATCCCTTCTAGGCGGCAAACTGTTTTTGGACTCTATGATGATTGCAGTAAAGTCCTTGTGCGACTCTGAATTTCCGGTAGTTAGTAGGTACCGAATAACAGCCTCAGATTTCGGCAGACAAAAGGACTCTTCATTGCAATTGTTTATATCCTTGTCTAGTTCATTTGCGAGAGTTATAAGCTTTTGGGATTACAATCAAGAATGTATAATTTGATTTTACGGTTAGGTTGACTGATAACTTTCTTTTGTAGAAAATTTAGTGGAGAGTATAGCATGTGGATGGATATTATTTGTATATATTTTAGAGTCGTAATAAAATTCTTATCCTTGGTCTATACTGTCGTGCTAAGTCAAAAGGATACATTTTCCTCTTTCCTCATTTTAATAACAAAAAGCATTTTGAGTGTTATTGCCCTACCATCTTTTATACAAGAAGTTTTTCCAACATTTTGGAAATTTTAGCTGGAGTTTTAGCAGAATTAGAATTAGAAAGAGATTTTAGCAGAATTAGTATTCTACATAAATTTTTGTAGAGAAATATTGACTTTAAGAGCTTAAGGGGGTTTGGAGAATCTTTCAGTCAGCCCAGCTATTAAAGACGTTTACTTTTCAAGAAGGAAGGAGAAGAAGTATTGTTTTTGGCGAGGCGTTGATGGCAATATAACCAACCCACACGTAGCTATAATTGTGTGCGTCTTTAATCAAGTTACAACCCAGCGGGAAAAAAACGCTTTAAAACTCCTTTTTAAGCGCTTCTGCGGAAGCACAAAGAGCTTCGATTTAGCTTCAGTTTCATATAAATTTTTACATTGCATGTCCGCAGAAACAAGCACTTCCTTTTAGTTTCGTTTTAATCGCTTTTAAAGCACTTTGTGGGAAGCACAGGGGCGGATTTCCCTATAGGCCGAGTAGGCCCGGGCCTAGGGCGGCAGATTTAGGGGGCGGCAAAACTTGGTGGGAATATTTTTTTTTTAGTAGACGCGCCCTCTCTGAACCCACACGTCAACGTTTTTTCTTGTAGTTGTGGGTATTTCATTACATTTTTATACTTTTTCGTTTTTTTAAATAAAATAATTCGTTGGAAAGTGTTATTTTTAATTCTACTCCATTTTTTTCAAATCTACTCCGATTTATGAGGCAGCCTACTCCGCTAATTCTAGCCTGGGGTCCCTTCACTGGATATAGATCATTCAATTTTTCGTGTTTTACAGGGAGTAGGGGGGCGGCAATCTTCCATAGGCCTAGGGCGGCCACGTGATCAAATCCGCCCCTGGGGAAGCACCTCCTTTTGGCTTCGTTTTAATCGCTTTTAAAGCACCTTGTGGGAAGTACTTCCTTTTAGCTTCGTTTTATCCGCTTTTAAAGCATTTTGTGGGAAGCACTTCCTTTTAGCTTCGTTTTAATCGCTTTTAAAGCATTTTGTGGGAAGCAAATATGAAGCTCTGCACGATTTCAGCTGCTACAGTGTCGGCACAAATAGTTACCATCGTTTCTCTTTTAATTATAGAAAATTTAAAGTTTGAGGATTATGATTGTGTGAAATAAAAGAAAATCATATGGCTTAAATTTTAGCATTTTAATTTAATATAAAATAAAACATATTCAACATATAAAAAAAAAACATATTCAGCAAAACGGATAAAGGAATAGTTCAAAGTACAAAATTAAACATATTCAAGAGAAAAAAAAAAGTTTTGGGGGAGTTTTACCTTGCCAGGGAGGGAGATGGCTGCACTACCGAGTTGTTCTAATGGTAAGACGGATTATAGTATGCACACTTAGTTTGCTGACGTGCTTCAGGAGGATATTGAACTTCTTGAAAGCTCTAGTACGAGCTGGCTTGTATCATTCAAGCGCGATGCAATCAATTCTGGAATGGTAAGACCAGTCTTCCTATATGTTTATTCGGGCAAGCTCCACCATAGTATTGTTGCTGAAAACGAATGTTAGTTCGGACTGTCCTTATGACCGCCAGAACATAAGTTATTAACTAAGTTAGTTGTGTGGTCCACTGTGGTGGGATGAACAGAGTAGTTTTCTTGAGACGTATTTCTGAAAGCTAAATCAATCTAGATGAGCCAGTTACCAGAGAAACTGCAGTGGAGGTGAAATTTAGTCCGAGCTGCTCCTATGACAGTCGGTCTTGAGGGGTTGATACTTCGGACTGTCACTATGATAGTTGGAACATAAACCAGTGACTAGGCTGTATATTGGCCGATTGCGGCGGTGAATAGCGTCGTCTTCTTGAGAAGTTTGACAACAGGATTGCTGAAAGTTGTCGTCTCGGAAAGTTTCGACTGTAGCTGAGGCGAACAATCTCAAAGTGAAACCCTGTAGGCCACTGCGACATATAATCCAAATATAAATCTTCGGACAGCTTAATCTGCTGTAAATCCTGAAACAAACTTTAATATCTTACTATATATTAAAAGTCCTTAGATCTTGTGCAAGAGGTATTTGCTCTCTTTTTTCTTTTTATTAACTTTTTAAATCCTTTTTGTTTGTACATCAAGTCGTTGACAATAGGCCTTTTAAAAACAGACTGGCTAATTATTTTTGTTTTTTTTTGAACATATATTTAAGAACGCCTACCTAGCTAATTCCTTTTATCATCAGCAAAGTATTTCGCGTTAGTTTTACTACTAGTTGTTTACAGTGGTTACAGCGGTTTATCGGATGTACGGCGTCAGGCGAACTAATGTGTCGCGTCGCCACAAAGTAAAAATTCTAGGTATAAAATTAAACATGTAATATCGGGGAATCGGCCCCGGACAGTCCACTCTGAGAACTTTTTAAATCGAACGTACGTCGATAGAATTTATTTTTAGCTTTTCGAAAGCCCGCTTTCATTTGCGCCTCAAAGTCGAAGTAGCTAAAGTTATCATTTTTTAAAGCAACTGAAAGGAAAAGTGCGTTACATTATTGTATCATGAACACAAAATTCAACAATCACGATAAACGAACTCCTTGAAGAGTCTATACTTATTAATGGCAACCTTGTTACGACGACCATCCCAATTTAATTTTAAAACCACTTCCTCGGAAAAAAATGTCTGGAGGCATTTAATTAACTGCTGATGTCCTATATACTCCTTTATGTATGATATCTGTAATGGAAACGTTTAAACGAGGATATATTTAACAATATTTCATTTATCTTACTATATGGTTTCTTCTGGTATATCCGGAATTTCTTTTTCGAATTCTTCAAGTTCACCAATGTTTTTAATTGGGAATATGTTTAATATTGAATAGTTTTTATCTGGAAATAGTTTTTTGGTAATCCGATCTAAAATTACGTTTTGTTGGCAAAGTACGCTTTTTATTTCAGTGATAGAATTTTTAATTTCTTTAAATTCTTCTTTCAAATTTTGATTAATCTCTCCTGAGAAAATTACGTAATATACTTTCAGTAAATAGAATTATATTAAATGAATGATTACCAAGTTGCTCACAGCTTTCACAAAAGTCGTGCTTTGCTTGCGCTCAAAGTTTTCGGGCCTAAGAAAGTTATAAATTTATAAATTAAGATTTGAACCGTTATTAAATATAATTACTTTGATTTTCGTCAATTCCAACAGTCGCATTACATCGGAATACCGGCGTAGCTGTCTCTCCGAATTTCCTCTTCATTGGAAGTGTAGTATACACATGTATTACAATGTAGTATTGAATTTTTAGCTTCTGTATCTAGACCTTCTATTTTTAATTCGTTTTTTAATTTTGCAAATCTGTTGCTAGAATCTTTAAATGTTGTATTAAGCGGATTTAATACATAGTAGTTTTTTAATGGTTGAATTTCAGGCGTGAAATTTTCTAAATTAACTTTCAAATCTGTCGTATTTAAGATCTTTATGTGGGCGATGCCTTGAGCTGGGACTATTGTATTGGCAATGAATACTCCTTTGCAAATTTCTTGGTTATAAATTACACTGTCTTCCTTGATGTCCAGATGTACTGCCTTTATTACTTCGCATCTTGGAGGAATAGTGATATAGTTGTTAAAATTGCTTCTTATCGGTATTACTATTTCTTCTTTCTGCGTATGTATGGCGAGTGTAAATGTCTCATAATCAATTTTGCATACGTATTTCATTAAAAAATCTCTGCCAATTATACCATGAGTCAATAATGGTAAGTTATTGTCTACCATGTGAAATTTGTGACTCAGATTAAAGTTTTCATACATTAGTTTCATGACTGTTGTTCCAAAAGATAATGTTTCAATGTTTGTTATGCCTGTAATTTTGCACGTTTCATCTTCATCTAAATAATAATCATTTAAATTATTTAATTTGCAGATAGATATGTCTGCACCTGTATCAATTAGAAAATTAATGTTTTTACCAGTCAATTTGTCTTTTAATGTTACAAAATTTGTTACATTATTGTTTAGTTGAAGAATTCGTGTATTTATATGTTTTTTTATTCTGATGCAGTACCTGGGCTGTGTCTTGGATAAAATTTACTGTACGTTGCCTATTGTGCTGAGAGTGGTTTATATTGTTGTTGTTCGAGCGTGTATAGTTACTGTGTTTTTGAAAATTTTTATTGGTGTTAAAATTTGAATTATTTCTTTGTGTATTATAGTTTCTGTTATTTGAAAATTTTCTTTGTGTTTGTTCACTGTTACTTTGATTGTATCTATTCTGTGTAAAATTGTTATAGTTACTATTGTTTGGAAATGGTCTATAATTTCTATTAAAGAATCTTTGCTTGCTTTGAAATTGTTTATTATATGAATATATCTGTGGTTCTAGAGGTTTCTCAATTTGTGAAGCTAGTGCAGCTGCTTCAGAGAATTTCGTGCATTGCGCTGCAAAAATTGTTGGTTTGAGATTTTCATTTAAACCATTTTGAAAAATATTAAGGGCCAGTTTATCATTTAATTTGGTTACCGTTTCTCTATTAACTTCACTCACTTCTTGAATTTGTAAGTTATTCAAGTCATTTATTAGATTTAACACTTTGTCCGTAAATACTTTGATTCCTGAATTTCTTTGCTTTAGTTCTGCGAGTTGTGAATAAATTTTTTGTGGTGTGTTACCTGATTTAAAACTTGCTTTCAGTGTTGTCCTTAACTCTTTCACTGTTATTGGTGTTGCCGCTGTGACCATTCTATTCTTTGCTTTGTGGGACATTCTTGCGTTCCAAACGAAATTTATTAACTCTTTCTTGGAGTCATCTTTTAATGCTTTATCATATAATTCTATGATTGTTAGGAAATTATCTAATTCCTTGTATTCTCCAGCAAATTCTGGGATTATTTTTAATGCTGTCACTATATCAAATGCAGCCATTTTTATTCTATTGTTGTCTTCTGTAGGTTCACAACTAGAATCTGAATCGTAGTCTAATCTTGTCTCGTTGTAGCTCTCCTCAATTTTCAAATTTATATAATGTTTTGCTTTCAGGTATATACCATTTAATTTTTGTATTGAAGTCTCTAAATCTTTACTCGAATATTGTACTTTTAATCGATTTGCTATAGATTCGAATTCCTTATGAATTTCCTTTAATCTAGTAGACTTGTTTAGGAGATTTTGAGCCGAAAATTTTCTTTGGGGGTTTTTAGTGAAAGTTTGGCGTAGTTTTTCTACTTTCTTGATTAATTTCTCGCAATCTTCCATCAAAATTTTAAATTCATCGTAAGACATGGTTTATATATTCATAAATTTTTTTTTTTTGTATTTATATATTTTTACTCTACACTTTAAATAATGTTAAGTAGATATCATAATTTATTAATCAAATCCTCTAAAAAAAAATCTATTTAAAATATAATAATTACTTTGAACAATTAATAATTATAATAAAAAAAAAATTTAAACTTTTACCACGGTATTCGAATATCGTTTCTTTAAACCCTTCTTATGCTCTTTGTAAAGAAAGTAAAGAAATTGAATTAGTTTAAGTAATAATATTATTAACATTAATGTTAATATTTGATTATTTTCTATCTTTACTGTGTCTTCTATGTTGATGTTGTTGACAATTTCCCCGTTATTGTCCGCCTGTTTTGATTGCGTTTTTCCCATTCTAAGTTTTTGTAGCAATTAAGTTTCTTCTTGTAATATTCGTTGTATGGAACTATAGGTTGTTCTCCTGCTTTCTTGCTTTCAGCTTTTTCTTCATAAATTCTCCTCGATAGATTTCTTCTCTTTGTATTTGGCCGTATTTGTACGCTCATATGTCACGGTCGCCATGTAATATTTTATTTTGTATTTTATTAACGGTCGCTATGTAATATTTTACTCATCAATCTCGGTCTTCGTGGTAACGATTTTTATTGTTTCTCAATTGTATGTTCGAGCTCAAGTCTGGGCTTAATTTGCCGCTTTATAGACTTTAAGCTTTGAAGGTAAGCAAGGCAAGGCTATATGCCGCTTTACTGCCTTTGCTTAGGTCGGTTGATCAGGCTGAAGATTGCCGCTTTATGATCAATAGGCTTTTAAGCCGAATTGTGAGAAATGAATATACTCCAATGCAGTGATAATCAAGTCTGAGATCTTTATTCTTTTCTTCGTCTTTTATATAATTGGTTTACATAGGTTCTTCTGGAAAATCATTCCATAAGCAAGAAATGGCAATTTCAGAAATGAATTGTCCAATAAGAAAATTCAATGCTTTCTTACTTATTGAATGACCTTTTACAATAATAATTCACATCAATTGTTACGACACACATTTTTGTCACCTACTTGACCTACTTGTAAATGGTATCAAATTGCTGATTCTTAAGATTGTAATTTCTTTTGATAAATTGGAAGTAAATTGTATTTCTGTTAATTTTTGTTTTGCAATATGAGATATACTTGTTTACTAGCATGATATGGCGCTTGCACAATAATGTATGTGCGTACAATGATGTGCTCATATTATGCCATTAAGCATTGTGCATTATTATTATTCATGCTATGTATGTACGTTTGTATATACGTGCATATAATGTTACAAGGTGATTAATTATCTTTTATTAGCGAGATGCGCTTTTCTTTTTGCATGATTATTTTTAGATATTATTATTACATGTATTACATGTGTATACTACAGAAGCATATCGACTTCAATAAGTAGTAAAAAGCTGAACATGGGAGATAAGACATAAATATATTTTACTTTAGATTAATTATTTACTTCAAATGCAATGGTGGAGAATCGGTATGAAAACATAACCGTCTTTGCATGGCAAGCTCATTGTTTTACAAAGAATATCTTCAACAGGAAATTTTTCTTCGTCATTACTAAGTTCGCAGACGTAACTTATACCCAATGCTTCAATAGAAGATACAGGTTCACTGAAGAAATTTTCAATTACTTTGAAGAGGTATCCGACAACGAACCGTTTTTTATCCAGGTCTACAAAAAATCCAGTTATCTTTAAGGGCTGCAGTGGTTTAATGTAACAGTAATTATCTGGGCTATTTGAGCTGAGAAAAAATTGGTCGACATAAAATCGTTTATATAAAGGTATAATTGTAGATTTTTTTTTCGATAGTCTTTCGAGGCGAGGTAATTCTTTCCTGTTTTGATTATTCCTTAGAGTCATTCTTTCGGATGCCCAATTGCACAATTGTTGCAATATGTGTGTAGGCTGTCGACAGTCCTTTTTCAAAACCTGCATAAAGTTAAGCCTCGAACATAAAGTTCTCGAACTTATAAACCGAAAAACTATCAACGTTGCCATATTGTTCGACCCATTCACATAAATGAAGCAAGTTGTGAACATTATAGCTTATTTTATTTAATCCATATAGATACTGAAAATTATGAAGAAATGTCTTTAACATTTCGTTAACGCAAACTAAGTTTTTACGGCAGTTGGCTGGGCATGACAGTAATCTATACGAGGTATGCAGCAGCGTGTCTAAAATATCTTTGAACACAACAATTCCAGTGTACAATACTAACTGACGGACATTGGCGTAACTAGGTAGGGGCCAGCGTGGGCCCGGCCCCCCCAGAGTGCGGACTGGCCTCCCCCAGGAAATCATGAAAATTCCCAAGAAACATTCGGTAATTCGTACAATCTTAGGTCTAAATAAATTGAATTCATTCGGGTCGGAATCGAAAAGGCTTTAACGAGTTCTTTTCTTCAAGAAAACCTATTGAAATCTTTTTAAAATTTTTAAAAACTATTCGGAGATTGCTCTGATTCCACTGAATTTTGACAATAGCATGATCCGTAGGAGAAATCATGCAGAACTATTGTGACATTTTGTGCGGAAGTTTTAATTGATAAGCTTTGATATCAATGAAATTTTGAAAATTTCGTAAAACTTTGTTTGATTTTCCGTAAAAAAGGCTTTTTTTAAGCTTTTTCGATTCTAATTCCATCCTAATCTCCCGGATTCAGTAATAAGGCTGATTATCTTTATAAGGAAGAAATATTTACTACGCAGTTAAAAACTTCAATAATATTCTTCTTACGTTACATTATGGAATAAAACTATACATATTAGCACTCTAGACAATAAATACTTCGGAAAACTGAGAAATTCACAGAAAAACATTAAATTTATCTAGAACCTACTCGAAATGGAGAATGCAACCGGAAAGAGCAAAAGACTTCGTGATAGAATCCACTCTATAGGTAAGAGAAATTAAGTAGACTTTTCATCAAATACAAGGCCAAGGCCATCCAAATATTAAAAGATAGATATTTGCAATCAAGTGATGGACAACAGTATCACTAACTTCAAAAATAGATTTGAAAATCTACCTTAGACATAGTCAGTTGACTCATTTATAAAGTTGTAACTAAAACATGGAGAGGCATTTGTAGAAAATTATAAAAATGTTTTCAATGTAAACATTTCCACCTTACAGGCGGAAACAAAAATAATAAAGAATATGTTCCAAAACAAGAGCGTTGTAGTAAATTTGAAAAGACTGCAAATAGAAATTAATAAAGACTTCTGCCCAAATTTATACTATAGCTGCTGCAAGCAGCTTTGGGTTTTCCTATCGGCTCGGCCGGCTGTGAACGGAGTTTTTCCATCGAGTTAAAGCTTGGTTAAGAACAACTGCTTTAGGATAGATTTTCGAACATGGCATCCCTAAACATGCGAAGCGAAATAATTAAAAACAAACTAACAGCGCAACAAGTGCTAAATAAGTTTGCAGAATAAAAAAAACCGTAAACTAAACCGTATATACAGACTTTAACTATCTTTTTATTAGTGCTTAATAAAAACGCGAATAATTGATCTAACATGTGTACATTTAGACCTGCAATGTATATGTACTTAAGTACATTGGTACTTAACTATTAGTACCAGTACCTGGAGTTAAATTTTTTTAAGTACAAGTCCCGGTACTGATACTCAAAAAATTCTCAAGTACGTCCCGATACTGGAACTTAACGCACTTACTACAAATACCCTCATAACGCGAAGTAATTCAGCTCTTGTAAATTATTTAAATTAAATAATAGAGGTTATCTGCATCTCGGCCATGCCTCAAGAAATCTTACCGCCTTCAGTAAAATAGAAAGAAAATTAGCGCAATATATGAGTAACTGAAATTGACATGCTGAATCGATATCCTTTGTTGAGAAGGTTGGCAATCACGTACCACAATCCGCTCTCTTCCTCCGAACATGTAAAGCGTTGATTTTCACTTGTAGTTCTTGTAAATGCTACACAAAGGCAATCATTATCCGATGTGACATTAGTTTTGCTAAAAGCAAACTCAAATACTGTCTGAATAACTTCCATAATTATGTAGAAATTAAAACGATATTTTATGATTATTTCGTAAATGGAAACCTCATTAAATTATTTAGCTGGCTACAGATTTTTCAAAATTTCTGATTTATAAGTATTTACCGGAACTTGGAGTACTGGTACTTGGAATAAATACAGGCTATTAGGCAGGCCGTCACTATCGTATCAGTTTCGTGTATGGAACTTGAGGATTCTGATTTATTTTCCTTAATACGTGAGAGAATCAAAGGAGGGGATGTGGAAAACAAAAGTCTTTGTTAATTAAACGACCGAACTTTGTTTTAGTTTTCTTTTAAAATCGTGCAAAATTTTCACTCAATTCGCCAATTTCATTATGTAGTAATCTATTTTCCAAATAATTTAAATATCCGACTAAAACTATTTCGTAAATACTGGTCGCCGTTGGTCTCGATAAGCAATAAATATCGCCCGATCGACTGACTTGTTATCCAAAAATTGATTGAATGCTGATGACTTATACTAACTGATAAGCGAAGTACCATGCTTTTCTTTCAGCGCGTCAATAACATGCAACAAGAATTGTAATAAAGAATGAGAAACAATTGAAAACTTTTCGCAAATTCGACAAAGACTGAAATATCTCAAAAGCTTTTCTTATTAAAATCGCCCCGAATGTGCACGCGTACCTGCATTTGCAGTATTAAAAGTGCTGATCTCGTTTTTTTTTGCTTTCTTGGTAGCGGAGTTAGGGTTTCACTTTGGAAGACTACATTTTACAAAAATAGTGACGCGATGTCTGCGACTTGACTTTTATGAAGAATTCTTTAATTTATTTTTTTGAAAATTATTTTATTTTTTGTGTGCAGATCTATTTTACTGGAAATTATGTTGTAGAATTTAGATTATGTTTCTTGTGGATTCTGTAACTTATGGACTCTCTATGCTCTCTGTAACTTTAGAAACTTTATAGTTTTTTTAATCTATGCAATTTCATTGACTCTAGGTATTATATCAACATCTTGCAAGTGCTCAGAGCAATGCATAAAAAATGTCGGTCAAAGCTCATGAGCTGGTATACTTCGCCAACAAAATATTTGTTAAAACGAAAGTACGAAAGTTGGGGGACCTGGCCCACCCCAGAAAAAAGTGCTAGTTACGCCAATGCTGATGTTTCGATAGAAATAATAATTGTATGATAAATTCACTGCACGTAATCATAATTGAATTATTATTTTAATAACTAAATCGCAGGTATAGAGTTCCACAGCCATCGTTACGTCTAACAAGATTTTCGTATAAACCCTGTGTCAAAAAAATTAATTCTTACCAAAACTTTAAAGTGATGATAATTATGAGATCTAGTCTCGAGCGTAAGGGAGGGTGCCCGTTTTAGAAAGGACAACTCAGCTTTATTTGAATTCACATATAAATTTTTATTAATATATCTTAGCCTAAATATCACAATTCAATTATAACACTTAAAATATACTGAAACTACTTCTAATAAAAAAATTCAATAATAAAATCCAAAGAAAAAATCCAGAGGGAGAGCTGTTGATTATTCTCCTTATTTCTGTAATAAAAGAAATGAGAATAATTTTAGTTCACTGGAATTAAACTTCCACTAAAATATTTAATAAAATAGAATTATACATCTGTCGGAACGTTCTGAGGCGTGTAAGCAGATTTATACTTCTGTTACAGCGAATGTGAAAACGTGTACGCAGAATTCCATTTCTGTCGCAACGTGATGGAGAGTGTAAGCAGAATTATACTGCTGTCACACGATTGGGGAACAAATATTAGATTTTGTGAGTTCGGACTTTAATAGTATTATACTTCTGTATGAAGGACAGAAAAAAATTATACTTTTGTTCAGAGGATGGGTATTATTATTATTATTATGTTTATTTACATATAAACCATACATTAAGATAATACAATTCTATCTCTTTTCCTAAAATTAAAGTATTACGGCTCTATGTTATGTTTGAACAACGGGTTTCAACATAAATTTTAGCGCTAAATATAAAACAGCTACAAAAAAGAATAAAAAAGCTACATAAAATAAAAGAAAAAAGGAAATAAGCTACTGTACAGAAATAAAGACAAAAAATAAACTAAGACAATGACTATGGTGTCGTCTGTCCGAATCTGGCAATAACGTGCTATGTAAAATTTCCAAATAATGAGTCTTTTCATATGCGATAGATCAGTGCACTTTAAATGATACGCGACGATTCTGAAGGAGAGCAGACTGTAATAGGAGAAAAGTGTACGATGGTTATGATAACTATATCAATTTGTGGACTTCTATTAATTAAATTCCGGAATTAGCACATTTCTGTACTTTCGAGCTGACTTTGTATACCGGTATAAAACGTCCCAGTCTTCACCATTTAACAATGCTATTGTTTCGTTATTGTTCAGGCGATCTTTTTTGGAAGTGTATTCTTCTGAATTCAGTTAGGATAGGGCATACTGCCAGGAAATGAGTCAGATTTTCTTCTTCAGACATGTTGCATAATGAGCATAGCGAACTCACTGACCTGTTCCATGGAGAGGCATTTAGTGTTATTAATCCGCCCTTACATTTGATAATATACCTTATCTTTTCCATGGGATAATTATCCTTGAAATAGCGTCGTACTACGAGCTCATAGTCTAAAGTGCTATATAGTTCGTGCCTTATGCTCTCTCTGCACTTTGCAATTTTCGCTTTCATAAGAAAGTCCTCCTCCTTATCTAAAATGTAGTGTTTTCACAACATTATCTAAATCTATGTCCAAATTGAACTGAGTTCCAAAATCCTGCCACTTTTCAAACCAAAGAATCTCAGTTGTTATGATTTTCCCAGCCAAGACTTTAGGCAGTTTATTATCAGGTAGTTTTGTGAGTACTTTATGCACATACTTAAGGTGGGATTGCAGTGTGTAAACGAAAAGATCGGGAGCACTCAACTCCAGGCTAAGCATATAGTTCGGCGTAGTTTTTGGGAGACCCACAAGTTTCTTAAGAAAAAAGCGTTGCAATTTCTCTACTTCCTCGAATTGACTGTACCCCCATACTTGGCTTGCATAACACATTATCGAGCGCGCGACAGCGCAAATAATGCAGTTTTGCCGTATGCGGGATAGATTTGCTACACATGAAACGACCCCAGGCCGCATTGATCGAGTTTTTTGGTACACTCAAGCTTGTCTGTTAAATGCTTCTTGAAGGATAAGCCCGCCGTCAAGCATACACCCAAATACTTGTAAGAGCTTCCAGTTTATATTGGTATATCTCCCAGTTTCCACCTTTCATACCTTCCCAATCTCCCTCCTTTGCGGAATAAGGCTGGGTATTCAGATTAGACTCTGACGGAGGATATTTCCAGATTAAACTCTGAAATTATAATAGGCGGCAAAATTGGATGTTTTTGGATATTAGTAGAATTATAGTTACTCTGCTGGAGGATGCTTTCAGATTAGACTCTGAAAACCGAATGGGTGACTTTGCTGCGGCTCACCGCCCTTTTATAGCCGCCCTGAACAGCTATATCCCAGCTTGATGTGTTGCCCTGACAACGCTTGTTTCGTTTTGGTCCACTTTTGACTGTGGCAACACCAGCTGTCTGAGTAAGGTCACTAGATGACATTACAAAATGTAAACATTTGGAGCGAAGTGGGATTTTGGGTAAGTTTGAGATATTTTGTTAATTTATAATGAATTTAATGATTTTTTAAGTTTTATTTTAGACACATTGGAATGCAGGATGGTTATAGGTAGGAATAGAAACTGCAGTCGATGATTCAGTCCAGTCAGATAAGTATTTTATGTTATTCTAATCCTTGAAGCATGATACTTTGTGGGATTTTGTTTTTCTTTTTATATTTTTGGATAAAATATTTTCATCGAGGGATAAGTTATACATAGTTGAAAAGATGGTGAAATTCATCAAAATATGTATTGTGGACTGAACAATAATATTGTCGAGTTATGGAGATTATCGCAAACTATTTTAGCATTCTGAAATTCAATACAGCCTCAGAAATAGCTAAGTGATTCAAGTCGTCTCTCATATTGCTCATAACTATCCTCTGTGCTTGGCTCAAATTGTATAATTATTTGATATTTCACAATCTTGTACATATTTATATAATATATAAGAATTATATAAATATGTACTTATTTTACAGCATTTTTATCCAACATTTCGGTATTTTAAGACAAAACAATTTCTGCAACTATCACGATACAAGATTTAAGCGTACCTAGGTGAGGAGCTCTTATGCTAAGATATATTTGACAGATATTTTTGTTTGCTAGATTACCAAATCTCTTTAAAAAAAAATCTCCACAAAAGTTAAGGAGATCAGCAGACGTCTGATATCTCTTAACTTTTTACGTAGAATACCAATGTCTGCTAACGGGCTTTGACAGCCCATTTAAGAGAATAAGAGCTGTTATCTCTTATGCAGGATGGGGGGGGGGGGGTAAGTCATTAAAGTATATGTATAAAAAAAAAGAAGACGATCAATGCAAGTTACCGCAATACGATTATTTTTTCTTGTTACACACAATTTTCTATATTTCTGTATGACGTAATTGGATTGAAAGTGCTTTCAAGCATAGCAAGGCAGCCCGATTAAACTGGGTCTGACCCAGAAATTATCAGGGGAAGATAAACTGTAGATTTTATCCATTGTGGCTGCGCAGATACATTAAAAGAGAAATTTCTTTTTCTTCATCTTTGCTTTCTGTTTTTCAGTGTTCAATTCCGACTCATCAGCATCCTTATCTGCACCGAGTTTCTGACTCTTTCCGAGCTTTTTAATTCTTTTTATATTTCTATTTCCTTTTCCGAGAGCTTCTTTGGAGTCTATTTGCATAATTCCTGATCTCTTTGAGCAGAGTGCCTTTCTAGGCGTTGTTTAATGCTCATATCTTCCTCGGCTTCTTTCAATTTATCCATTTCTTCGAGACATTCAATAACTTCATTACGTAACTGGACAACCTCTTCGAGTCGCCAAATTAAAGCTTTGTCTCTGGCCTTATCCGAATCAGTTTTATTTCATTCAGGTTGTGCCATTAAAACACGAACTTCATACTCCAAATCAGCTTGTTTCCAGACGATGTTGCCATCTCAAAGTACCAGAGTTCAGCTTGCCTTCGAAAGAGTTCATTTTTCTCGTTAACAAGTTCGAAAAGTTGTAAGATGAGATGTTCAAATTCTTTCGTATTGGGTTGATTCATAATGCTGCTGCTAACGGTAGTAGGCGTTTTACTGTTGCTTGTTGGTCCTTCATACCGTTCGCGTTTCATTTTCTCCAGCATGAATTCTTGTTTCTCCAATCCTTGCTGTTGCATCTCAATAATTTCTAGTTCATGATGAATTTCTTGTAGCGGCAACATTTGTAGTACCTTTTCCAGAGGAATCGGACGAGCTGGAACAGGTCCTTTTCTACGCTTCCATTTACCATGAAATTGGACTTGGCCGATTCCGATTTTTTGCTTTCTTGTTATTTTTAAGTTTTTTTAGCTGACGATCATGATTTATTGTGGGCGCTATTGTTAACTCATCGAGAACTAGAGGAACTATTGTGCGCCTACTACTACTAACTACATTTTATTCCTCCTTTGTTTTCAAATTGTGACTAGTGTTTGCATCCTATACTAAACTAACATCGAGTGCTATAAGGCGCCGATTTGTAGGTTCAGGATATTGAATAATCTCCGAAATTGTGGTGTTATTAAAATATTTATCAATGCCATTTTTCATAAAATTATTTTCTGACAATGCTTTCTTCTCATCGCAAAGCTTTTCAACTTTATTTTAAACATTCGCATTTGTTGACGCCTCAGGAATGTCTTCAGTAGTTGGAAGCTTTGGAATGTTTGTTGCTAGTTGTACCACAGGAGAAAAAATTGTAGAGTTTGATTGTATTTCAAATTTCGGTGGGCTGGTGCTGGACGTTTCTTTCGTTATGGAGTTGTGGTTGGTGCTGTACTGGAACTTGGACTAGATTTCTTAATTGGGTGAAAATAGTTCCTTTACGACGATTTTTAAAGTCGGTGCAGATGGTGCTTTAGCTTTTTTCTTTCTGTATTTCGTTGCTGCACTACCGGAAGATGATGCCAATAAATGGGTACATCCTCTTAAATCACTTTCGCGGTCAGTTCAGCTTTTCTATCCGGCTCCAGAAGCTGAAAGTTAATTAGTACTGCCCTAATAATCACTGGAATTCATTAGTGGAGTGTCGTAGTTTTGTCTTGTTATTCTCGGTGTAGGATTCTGCGATGTTGACATACGATCGGATAAAGGAACCTATTTATACTTCAACATTCTTTGTAAATCGGAATCCTTAAATTTGAAATTAGAATTAAACTGAAATAATGGCGATCACACGAATACGGAACAAGATTTATAATTTCAGGGCTCATTTGGGCTTGTGAACGGGTTGATAGCGGAACAACTATTTTATTTCGAGAAAAGCTTCTTCATTTCATCTAAAAATTATGACTACATTTTATGAACACATTTCACGTACTCTGATAAAAAATGCAAATTTTTTAAACTTATTACAGTTAACTACAATAAAAGTAACACATACAATTGTCCCGCGATGTAAAAGATCCTACTGAACATAGAATTTTTATGGATAATTTGCTGCTTTGAAAGTAGACATATGAATTTTATACGTGATCTAATTATAAAAGAAGAACTATTACGGGAACAAAGGTATATTGAAAACAATTAGTTCTAATTTAAAACTAAGCAATTACGAGCCACAAGCTCATAGGCAAATATATAGTTCTAGGTATCAAATTAGAGTAGTTGCTCGCATTCTTCCTTTTCACGATGCTGCACGAGGCTTCGATTTAGGATAAGGACGAACATCTTCAGGTATGATAATAATTGTTTCGGGCGAAATTGTCTCATCATTCAGAGCGTGGCTGGTGCTTAGTTGCGAGTCATTTAAAATATCGTTGATGTAAGTGGCATTTGTTAGAAAGAATTCGTTTTAGGATCGGGTTGATTAGCTACACCCGACATTAAAAAATCGTCCTCTGAAAAGTTATCCCGATTAAAGGGCCACACGCCACTTTTACGAAATCTGAAAAATGACAATGAAAATGCCACCACTCTCCTCTTATTTTAAAACGAAGTTTTGGGCTTCCTAAATCCAATATTAAAAATTAGTGTTGATGACGTGGCTTTTGATAAAAACAGTAGTTAAATAGAGCAAACTAAGTTAAAATTCATTCTAAAATTTTAAATTTATTCAGCTTTTACTTTAAATCGTTATTATAAATTCTAACGTTCAAAAGATACATAATGATTTATAAAAACATACCCAACTATTTGTAAGTCTCGTTATCCTGGAAACCGTTAGGATTTCACAACCCCTACCCCGTACCTATTCAATTTTTTGCTTGTCTAAAAATGGCCTATCCCATAGCCTCCGCGTGTAACACCCAAAACTGGACACCCGCATAGTAGTAAATGGTTGCCAAGTTATGGCAGGAGCTAGTGTTGACAAAGGTTCCGAAATTTCGAAATGACGAAACCTTCCAATCTCGTAAGTAAAAGTGCTTTTGGAAAAAAAAAATTACATAAATGTGGACTTTTTGGTTGTGAATTATATATTTACCGTTATGTATGAACTGAAAGCCCCATTTAAATAAAATTTAGAAAATATCGCAGATATTTAGGAACTATGACTTTATTCTATTCATACAGGAAGAAAAAAATCAAGAAAAACAAAAACTTTAAAAGAAACTTTCCAATAAAAAAATCCAATCCAACAACACCAGTTAAAAACACTCTTTAACTACATTGAACCAAAAATTCCACTCACTAATGAATAATTTTCGAATGTAAAAAAAAAAAGATCAAATAAGAAGATCAGCAGAGACAAACTGCACTTCACTTGCAAAATTTATCGTTAATTGCTGAAAATAATCAAAAAAGTAGAAAAAGTTAATTAAGCAGAATTTTTACGGCTGCAATACTTTTATTATTTATTACATTTTAGAAATTTTTGTATGGCAACCCTATGAAGGATTGACCGGACCTAATTTTACTTTTTTTTTTTAAAGGCTGTTTGCAAAAATATCAGCTCTCTAAGTACACATCTTCTCGAGTTGTTGTGAGAACAGACGGACAGATGAATGAACAGATGGATGGACGGACATGCAAAACTCAAAATAATTTTTAATATTATGCTTGGGTGTCCAATTCATCATAATTATTTTTATGCGTTACAAACAGAATGACTTAGTATGACCTATGATTTTATCATTTAGGGTATAAAAAAGAATTCTTACCTACTTATAATGAAAGCAATTTTTACTGACCTGAACCAAACCTCTCGAGAATACTTCACAAGCCATAAAACAGACTCCCTCACTGCCCCATGAGAGCCCCAACAGAGTCCTAATATTCTAAAATATTTGCAGTGTTCTTATGTAAAATTTACGAAAATTTGATTTGATTAGCTTCTCCGCCCTAAACTACTATTCATACAGAAAAATGGTGTACTGAAAATCTTAAGCTTGCTTTCTTATAAATTATTTAAAAAAAATTATCTGAACCAAATGACTACGATTTCTCAATCAAAAACTCTCAGCTAGTAATCATTGTATACGGTGCTGTGCCGTCATGGCGTGCCGGATATCGAATATAGCTGTCTACAGATTCGGACTCCGCTGCACATACGCTATTGCAACTATTACTCAGCTGAGAGTTATAGAGCGTAAAATGGTAGGTTACTTTGTAATCAAAACTATTTTATTATTTTGTTAAGTAAGGTATATAGTAACTGTAGCCTTTGTGAACGTAAGGAACCAAGCTTTAAATTACTAGAAGACTATCTTCCTGCATGGATAGTAGTTTAGGCTCTATAACATATATAAAGTCAATGTTTGGCACTTTTCCAAAAGTATCAATATAGAACATTTTAGAGAACGGACTCTCAACGCACACATATAGATTTCTGTTTCATCCCAGTGTAAAATATGTCAAGCGTTTGCCAGGAGAAGCGCTTCCACAACATAGCCAGAATATATCTTTTTCCGAAGCGATCTTTTACCATAGGCAAAGGAATCTTTGCGGAAGCAGATTTCTTCAATGAGTTTGGGTCTATTCGATTTTTGTTGTGAAAAGATGATTCATACGCATCTGAAAGCGCAGCAGAAGTTTCAATAATTTCCAAAGGGCCTTTCTTACCATAGCCAAAGGAAGCTTTGCGAAAGCAGATCTCATCTCTCAGCTTAGGCTGACTCATACATAATCTGTTTTTGTGTGTGTGTGAAAAGATGATTCATATGTATCTGAAAATGCAGCAGAATTGTCATTCTTTAGTAGTCAATTGAAGTGTGCGGTTAATTGAAATTTATTTTAATTTAAAATTAAAATAACATGGCTGGATTCAGAATAAAAATGAAATTTTTAATAACGCCCTTTATCTTGATTCTCTCTGTATTCACTATTAGCGCTCCAAGAGTGCTACCCTGCAAGGAGAATGCTATCCTACACTCGCTTCTAGAGAGCTTCCCAAAAATCTGCAGATGAGCGCTTTCCTCTGCGGTCATGCTCACGTTAAACGATCTGAACAAGGATACGGTGAGGAAGCGCTGCGAGCTTCCAAAGGAGCGCTCTTGCATTCTTTTTTGAGAGCTTCCTTTTCCCGCTGGGATGGCTTGGAAAGTATTCTCGGAGATTTTGCCTGAGCACAAGAATAAATTGAAATCATGTTCATTTTGGTTCGTACCCATGATATATTTAGCCGAGATCAGTGAGTTATTGAGGTTTGCTACGAGCTCTTCTTATACATCACTTTTTTAGTATTAAAATGTGCTGAAATGGTTTTTCTGCATCCAAACTGGTTGTTACCAGTGATGGGACTTCCCTGCCAAAATATGCTAGCAGATTTGAGAATAAAGGGTGGCAAAATCGCCAAAAATGTAGCAAACAGACTACTGAGTACGGAGAAAACAAAATGTATATAATTATAGAATGTTATGTTTTGTTTTATTATAATAGTGTTTATACCATTAATTGTGAGAGCTTTCTCTTATTTCTTTATAAAAACTCCATCGAAAAATTATACAGACTGCAGTACTTAATTAGTTCATTTGACGGTATAAAAATCTTTTCATCTTCGATCAGTTCCATATGAAGAAGTACAGCCGAAACTGTTTCAATATTCAATATATTACGTTTTTTATTTTTTTAGTTATTAAAATCTGAAAATGGTCGTTCAGCAGTAGCCGTACTGTGGGGAAGGACAAATACATTAATTATGTAGATTTAAGGATTCTCGAAAATTGGTTGTTCAAAAAGATTTTTCTGTTTTGATAAATTTAGCCAAGTTTTAGCAATATCCTTACAATTAATAAATTGGTCTAACTTTTCAAAGATTATAAGGAACCTCCATTTTAAGTTAAGTTTTTCAATATCTATTTCATTACGAAAAGGAAAAGTTTCAACTAAATTAAGTATTGAAGTCATTTCGCCTGTTCTAATCTTCCTTGGATCCAAATAATCTAATAGTCTCGATTTGTGATCATGAAGATTGAAACATTTTTAATTTGTTGGCACAATTCTATGTAAAATGACAATAGATTATCTTGGATATTACTAATATTTTCACAAGCATTTGAATATTGAAACTGTGCAAATTTAATTCCAAAAAAACATTCTTGATTTTTCAAGATGAAATGAACCGTCATTAAATTTGCAGTCAACTGAATGTGTTCTAGCTTTATACCATTTGTTAAAATATTTTTGAACTTATTTTCAATTAAAATCTTAGTTTGTGTATTAAAATTTTTTAAAACTGGAAGGTTTTATTGAGATTATTAATTTCACCTAAAATATAGGACAAAAATAATAAATACAATTTTATCTGCGAACTATTCAGACAATTAAGAATTGAATTTGCATCAAAATTATTAGGACTTTCAAAGGTAAAGAGAGTGAAGTAATGAAGTAAAGTTGATCACTGCGCCAAGATCTTATAATGACTTACTCTAGCTCCAACCATCGTATTCAGCTTGATTTTAGAATTTTATATAAATTAAAATAAAAATATCTTGAAATTCTGCCAACTCACTTTGTGTCTTAACACTGTGGGCAAAATGATTATAAATGCAAGAAAGGAAATTTGTAACTTTTCGAGGAATTTTTTCATAGCAGCCGCAGGACACAAGTGGAGGGAGTGGCAAGTGCATCCAAAATAAAATAAATGTTTATTCAATTTCTCTAATCGTCCTCTAACTCCCGTAACTTCACTGAAAGAAACACGTCAGCATTATGCCAACTTGCTGTCACTAAGTACGTTTACATGAATATCTACTTGAAGTATACTTGAAGTAAAAAGCAAGTAATCAAAATATCATGTAAACGCGTATTGACTTCAAGTATACTTGAGTCAAGTCAATCACAAAATTTTGTTCGATTTACTTGAAACGCAACTTCAGTGCTTGAACGTTTTTCATTTGTTGCGAATTATGAAAACGGCAAAGAGGAACAAAAAGCAGATTATTGTTGATAACTCAGATAGTGATTTTTAGCACTTTTCTCAAGATATTTGTCTAAAAATCCACAATTATGTATTGAACCGAATTCAGAGTTGTCAACGGTAAAATGTCATTTCAAACATTTCAAACAAATTGCAAGTCAAGTAATTGGAATTAATTCAACCAAAAACCCTACTTGAGTTTGAAGTGGATTTCAAGTCAAGTACTCTAGTATTCATGTAAACGTACTGAATGAAACTTTTTCTTGTCCATTACAGCAACATCAAGGCAAAGGCTTTCGGCGTCGTTCACGCAAACAAGATCCTTTCCTCGTATTAGTAGTTTTCTTTAAATGAATAAAAAATCATAGAAAATCTGATACATCAACATTCACACTAGTTTTTTTTTGTTACGATTAATGGAATAAAATAAGTAAAAAACGAGTTTTCAAACAAGCCAAGCCGCATGAAAAAGTAGAAAATAAACTTTTCTTCACACACAGAGGTGGACTCAGATTTTTTGATTGGGACATTTCACTTGAATATTCTTTCTCTTCCTGAATCAAATCACTTATTACCTCTGATTGATCATACTGAAATATATCGGTGATTGTCAGCGAATAAAATCTGAGTCCACCTCTGTGTGTGAAGAAAAGTTTATATTCAATTTTTTCAGTTTTGTTTGAAAACTCGTTTTTTACTTATTTTATTTTCTGCCTATTTCACGTTAACTAAATTGTTATTGCGTGCTGCTGCATGGAGATATTTTAAAACAATTTTTTCAAAAAATTTATTCGAGTAAAAATTATTTTTATTTACAGAACTTTTGCGTCAAAATATCGCTAAAGAACCAAAGCTTATAATTGAAAATTTTTCTTGCTAAATGCACCAACGAAAGATAAATTTTAGTTGCTGCCTGAGTTTTTTTTCCGGCTGCGACGCACTTCGCCATGGTTAGTGATGCTCTCAAGATGATATGTTGCGACGATGCAGATTGTGTACATATAACATGACTATTCCCGATTTTCCATGTTTTCCACAGACTTTCCCTATTACTATGAAATTTTTAAAATATTTACATGAATTTTCCTCGATTTTTCATGCAAGTTTCATGATTGTTGAAGAGAAAGTATTGATGCCAGTAGGACGGAAGAAAAATGATTCCGCATAGCTTATAAAACTTTTTTGTCGGAACATTTTCCGGCAAAGTCGGAAAATTTTCCAGAAAAATTGGAAAATTCTGCAGATTTATCACTAATCATATCGATGAAAATTTTTCCGATGATTTTCCCCGTTTTTCCTTGTTTTCGATGGAGTTTTCCCAAAAGCAACTTTATGCAACTCATTTCGCTCTACAACTTTGTCTTAGGTTGAAAAACGCTCAAACGCTCCCTTTGTCGAAAAACTCCGGAAAAGCGTTTTACATGAATTTTCCTCGATCTTTTCTGCAAGTTTTCACCATTGTCGGAGAGAAAGTACTTATGCCAGTTGATAGGGAACTTGATCCTGAATAATTTAGAAAACTTTTTTACCGAAAAATTTTCTGGATAAGTCGGAAAATTCCGGAATTTTTTTTTCGGAAAAATCGGAAAACTCTGCACTTTTCCTTAAACGGATTTATCACTAATCAAATTTGTACCAAATTTTCAAATGTTTTTTCCCGATTTTCCGGGTTTTCTATCGATGTTCAACGTGGTGTGGATTTTTTGTGACGGAAATTCATCAAACACATCCAAGCGACATCGATTCTCAAAAATAAAAAAAAGAAAAATTTCTTTCTAATTAATTTAATTTTTTATTTTGGAGTTATATTATTTTAATTATATTCTTTCTGGTTTTTATTTGTAAGTTCTATTTTTACAATATATATTCTTTCTGTTATGAAATCTATTTTTTTTTATATTTTTATGTTCAAGAGCACAGAACTAGATCTGAATAATTCTCTACAGGGAAATCTAACTAAGTCCTATTTGTGTACCTAGATCCATAATACATTT